>ML434452.1:1591-30396 GCA_005239525.1 Nicotiana knightiana | reverse complement strand
TATATATATATATATTCATATATATATATATGTGTGTGTGTGTGTGTATGTGTTAGATCGGGCTGCCCGCCGCAGCAGTTGTGTTTATTCATGGTACTTACTGAGTGCAAGTGTTTAGTGTGAGCATGAGATACTAATTATGGAGTCATGAGTGATTGAGACACCTTGTTATGATAGATATTGTGCCTGGATGGCTGTTACATTGTGAATTTTACTGCTTTTCTCTCCCTACTTTATCTGAGCCTTCTAATAAAAGTTGAATTACTTTTTTATGAAATCGTGATTTATAAATGCTCGTCACTACACTCAAGTTTGTAGTTACTTTGATTACTTATTGAGTTGGCGTACTCATGTTACTCCCTGTGCACCTATGTGTGCAGATCCAGGTACCAGACCATCTCGCTAGTTGATTTTTGGATGTGCTTGGAGTTTGTTCGATGATCGAGGTAGCTGCTCAGCATCCCCAACTCACCTTCTTTCCTTTCCTCAGTTCATGGTGTTGTCTTTCACACTTTAGATTCTTGTAGTAGCAAAGTCACTTTATTGTACATTGTATTTATCGTCCTACGTTCTCATGACAGTTGACTCCAGGTTTTTGGGGTAGTGTATAAATTGTTTATCTTATTTTGTTATTTTATTCTGCTAGTTTTGGAAATTATGAATTATTATGATAGTCTGTAATGGTTGGCTAGCCTAGTTCCATGATAGGCGCCATCACGGCCGGCTTAGGATTTGGGGTCGTGACAAGTTGGTATCAGAGCCTAGATTACATGGGACTCAACGGTCATGACAAGGTTTAGTAGAGTCATGCAGTTCGGTACGGAGACGTCTGTACTTATCTTCGAGAGGCTGCAAAACCCTTTGGAACTTATCTTCGAGAGGCTGCAAAACCCTTTGGAACAATCTCATTTTTCTTTAATTCTGTCGTGCCATTTTGTTGATTCTGGAAATCTAAACTTTTGTTGTTTCATTCTCTCACAGATGGTGAAGACTCGCACTATAGATCAGGGTGATCAGCCACCAGCTAGATTAGCGAGAGGTCGAGGCCGCGGTCGAGGCTGTGGTAGAGATAGGGGACCAGCCCATGCAGCATCCGGGGCAGTACTTGATGCTCCAGCGGGACAGGCTCAGGCACCGGCGGTGCCTATTGTTATTCTGGGTCTTCAGCAGACCTTGGCTCAGATCTTGACTGTATGTACCACCCTTGCTTAGGTAGTTGCTGCTATTTCTCAAACCGAGGGAGGCAGTCAGACTCCAGCTGCCCGAACACCTGAGCAGGTTACTCGAGGTCTTCAGACACCGGGGGCAGTTCCAGCCCATCTGGTTGCTCCAGTTCAGGACTTTGTGGTTCCAGCTATGCCAGATGATGAGCAGTGTAGGCTGGAGAGATTTAGTAGACTTCAACCTCCGACATTCAGTGGCGCTGAGGGCAAGGATGCCCAGGGTTTTCTGGATAAGTGTTAGAGGATGCTTCGTACTGCTGGGATTCTGGAGACCAGTGGGGTCTCGTTTGCTACTTTTCAGTTTTCTGGGGCTGCCTTTACATGGTGGGAGTCCTTGTAGAGGCGTAGGCCTGTTGGTTCAACACCCCTCACCTGGAAGCAGTTCTCCACTATCTTCTTGGAGAAGTATATACCCCAGTCTCACAGAGAGGAGCAGCGTAGGCATTTTGAGCAGCTGCGTCAGAGGGAGCTATCAGTGATGCAGTAAGAGATGCGGTTTTCAGAGTTGGCTCGTCACTCCACCGAGTTGGTTCCTACCAATAGGGAGAGGATTAGGAGCTTCGTGGATGGCCTCATTTATCAGCTCCGCCTTTTCATAACTCGGGAGAGGGTATCATGTTCTACCTTCGAGCAGGTTGTTGATATTGCTCAAGATATTGAGTCGATTCTCCCCCAGGAGCAGGAGGAGAGAGAGGCCAAGAGGCCTCGTGGATCGGGTTGTTCTAGTGGTGCTCCTTCCGGGGGCAGCTTCAGTATGGTAGAGGTCGTTCATTCAGGCCTCCTCAATCATCCCGCCCAGCCTATAGTGGTGCATCTTCGGGGCATGGTCCCTGTATTTCTCAGTCAGGACGTCCTTCATTCGGTGCCCTTCCAGCCCAGAGTGCAACTCGAGCACCATCAGTTCAGGTTTCCTCTATGCATGGTTCTTCTAGTGGCCATTCTGGTGCCAGGGATTCCTTTCAGTCCCCGTCTCCAGCTCCAGGGTGTTGTTATGAGTGTGGAGAGTTCGGGCATATGAGGATGCAGTGTCCTCATCTTGTTGGAGGTCCATCTTAGCTGAGGAGCCAGCCTTCGACTTCAGCTCCAGTTACTTTACCACCCACCCAGGTAGCCAAGGGTGGTAGTTAGTCAGCTAGAGGTCTCCCTAGAGGGGGAGGTCGAGCAGGTGGAGGTCAGGATCGTATGTATGCGTTTCCAGCCAAGCCAGATGCTATAGCCTCTGATGCAGTGATCACATGTATTATCTCAGTCTGTCACCGAGATGCTTGAGCCTTATTTGACCCTGGTTCCACGTATTCTTATGTCTCGTTATATTTTGCCCATTTCCTGGATATGCCACGTGAGTCTTTAGTTACGTCTGCTTATGTGTCAACTCCGGTGGGCGATACTATTGTTGTGGACCGTATGTATCAGTCGTGTGTGATATCTATTGGGGGTCTGGAGACCCAAGTGGACCTATTGTTACTCAGTATGGTCGATTTTGATGTGATATTAGGCATGGATTGGTTATCTCTGTGTCATGTTGTTCTTCATTTTCACGCTAAGACAGTGACCTTAGCTATGGTAGGACGTCTGAGGGTTGAGTGGAGAGGTTCTTCTAAGTATGTGCCTAGTAGGGTGATTTCCTACCTGAAGGCCCAACGCATGGTTAAGAAGGGATGTTTATCGTATCTGGATTTTGTGAGGGATGTCAGTGGTGAGACTCAGATTATTGATTCGGTTCCTGTGGTCCGTGACTTTCCGGACGTGTTTCCTGCAGACCTGCCAGGCATGCCACCTGACAGGGACATTGATTTTGGTATTGAACTGGTGCCAGGCACTCGGCCTAATTGTATTCCACCTTATCATATGGCACCAGTGGAGCTAAAGAAATTAAAGGAGCAGCTTCAGGAACTCCTAGACAAGGGGTTCATTCAGCCTAGTGTCACCTTGGGGTGCACCGTGTTGTTTGTGAAGAAGAAGGATGGTTCTATGCGCATGTGTATTGATTATCGGCAACTGAACAGGGTTATGGTGAAGAACCGGTATCCCTTTCCTCGTATAGATGACTTGTTTGATCAGTTGCAGGGTGCCAGGGTATTTTCCAAGATTGACTTGCATTCCGGCTATCATCAGTTGAAGATTCGGGGGCCAGACATCGTGAAGACTGCCTTCGGGACTAGATATGGTCATTATGAGTTTCTGGATATGTCATTCGGGTTGACCAATGCCCCAACAGCCTTTATGCACTTGATGCACAATGTATTCCGGCCTTATCTGGATTCTTTTGTCATCGTGTTTATTGACGATATCTTGGTGTATTCCCGATCTCGGGAGGATCATGAGCAGCATTTGAGAGTTTTGCTTCAGACCTTGAGGGAGAAGAGGTTGTATGCAATAATTTTGAAGTGTGAATTCTGGCTTGATTCAGTAGCTTTCTTGGGGCACGTAGGGTCCAGTGGGGGTATTCAAGTTGATCTGAAGAATATAGAGGCGGTGCAGAGCTGGCCTAGATCGTCATCAGCTACCAAGATTCGCAACTTCCTTGGTTTGGCAGGGTACTATCGCCGTTTTGTAGAGGGATTTTCATCTATTGCAGCACCTATGACCAGACTTACCCAGAAGGGTGCTCAGTTCAGGTGGACTGAGGAGTGTGAGGAGAGCTTTCAGAAGCTCAAATCAGCTTTGACTACAACTCCGGTATTGGTTTTGCCTATGGGTTTAGGTTCTTATACAGTTTATTGGGACGCCTCAAGAGTTAGCCTTGGAGCGGGTTTGACGCAGGACGGTAGGGTGATTGCCTACGCATCCAGATAGTTGAAGGTGCACGAGAAGAATTATCCAGTGCACGATCTTGACCTAGCAGCTATTATCCACGCCTTGAAGATTTGACGTCATTATTTGTATGGAGTGCATTGTGAGGTCTTCACTAATCACCGTAGTTTACAGCATCTGCTTAAGCAGAAGGATCTGAATTTGTGTCAGAGGAGATGGTTGGAGCTTCTCAAGGATTATGACCTCACCATTCTATATCATCCGGGGAAGGCCAATGTAGTGGCCGGTGCCTTGAGTCGCAGAGCAGAGAGTTTGGGGAGTCTAGCCTACCTTCCAGTAGCAGAACGACTATTAGCACTTGCAGTTCAGGCTTTAGCGGGTCAGTTGGTGAGATTGGATCTATCAGAGCCCACGCGGGTATTGGCTTGTGTAGCCTCCAGGTCTTCTCTTTATGATCAGATTAGAGCATGCTAGTATGATGATCCACACTTGCTCGTTCTTTAGGAAAAGGTCCGGCAGGGTGATGCCAGGGATGTGGGTATTGGTGACGATGGGTTCATGAGGATGCATGGCCGGATTTGCGTGTCCAATATGGATGGACTTCGAGATTTGATTCTATCTAAGGCCCAAAGTTCGCGGTATTCCATCCATCTGGGTGCCGCAAAGATGTACCAGGATCTGAGACAGCATTATTAGTGGAGGCAGATGAAGAGGGATATTGTTGAGTTCGTGGCTAGGTGTCTCAACTGTCAGCACGTCAAGTATAAACACCACAGACCGGGTGGATTTCTTTAAAGATTAGATATTCCGGAGTGGAAGTGGGAACAGATCACCATGGACTTTGTAGTTGGGCTTCCACGGACTTCGAGGAGGTTCGATGCTATATGGGTTATTGTGGATCGGCTGACCAAGTCCGAGCACTTCATTCCTGTTGGTACTACTTATTCTTCGGAGCGGTTAGCTGAGATTTACATTAGGGAGATTGCATGGTGTTCCAGTTTCTATCATTTCTGACAGAGGTACTCAGTTCACATCTCAATTTTGGAGGCCCGTGTAGAGGGAGTTAGGTACTCAGGTCTAGTTGATCATAGCGTTTCATCCTCAAACCAACGGGTAGTCGGAGCGTATATTCATATTTTGGAGGATATGTTGCATGCATTGATTTTGGGGGTTCATGGGACCAGTTTCTTCCACTTGCGGAGTTTGCATATAATAATAGTTATCAGTCAAGTATCCAGATGGCTCTGTATGAGGCTTTATATGGTGGGAGGTGCAGATCTCCGGTTGGTTGGTTTGAGCCGGGCGAGGCTAGGCTATTGGGCACAGACTTGGTTCAGGATGCGTTGGTTAAGGTGGAGTTTATTCAGGGGCGGCATCGCACGGTGCAGTCTTGGCAGAAGAGTTATGCGGACCGAAAGGTATGAGATGTGTCTTTCATGGTTGGGGTGATGGTTTTGCTGAATGTGTCTCCCATGAAGGGTGTTATGAGGTTCGGGAAGAGGGTAAAGTTTAGTCCCCTTTTCATTGGGCCATTTGAGGTGCTTCATAGGATTGGGGAGGTGGCTTATAGACTTGCCTTGCCTCCCAAATTATCGATTATTCATCCGGTGTTCCATGTTTCGATGCTCCGGAAGTATGTTGGTGACCCTTCTCATGTTTTGGACTTCAGCACGTTTCATCTCGAGGGTGATATGTCATATGAGGTAGAGCCAGTGGCTATTTTGGGTCATCAGGTCAGAAAGCTAAGGTCTAAGGATATAGCTTCAGTAAAGGTTCAGTAGAGAGGACAGCCGGTAGAGGATGCCACCTGGGAGAACGAGTGGGAGCTGCGGAGAAGATATCCTCACTTATTCGAGACTCCAGGTATGTTTCTAGACCCGTTCGAGGACGAACGTTTGTTTAAGAGGGGAGGATGTAATGACCCGGCCGGTCGTTCAGAGAATTCGAGCCCCGTTTTCCCTATTTATGCTTTATCATATGTTTCTTAGCCTATTTATGATGTGTTGGGTCGGTTGGTTCGGGTTCGGAGTGGTCGTGGTGAGAACTGAGACACTTAGTCTCTTAAATTAGCTTAAAAGATGGAAAAGTCAACTGGGAGTTGGCTTGCTGGTAAACGACCTCGAAATGTAGATTTTATAGCTCGGATAGCTTCGTTAGTTGATTTGGAACTTAGGAGTGTGTTCGGAATGATGTTTTGATGTCCGGTGTAGAATTAGGCTTCAATTGGCGAAAGTCAGTTTTTGGCGATTTCTGGTTGGCAGGGGAAAATAGGCTATTGGGGTCGGAATGGAATTCTAGAAGTTGGAGCAGGTTCGTAATGTCATTTTTGATATGCGTGCAAATTTTTAGGTCAATGGTGTTTTGGATGGTTTCAGCATCTTTGGTGAAATTTAGAAATTTCAAAGTTCATAGGCTTGAATTTGATGTGATTTTGGTTTTTTTGCACTGTTTTTGGTGTTTCGAGGGCTCGACTAAGTTTGAATGAGGTTATGGGATGTGTTGGTATGTTTAGGTGAGGTACCGGGGGCCTCGGCTATGTTTCGAGTGGTTAACGGACCAACTCTTGGCTTAAAGGTTTGGCAGATTTTTGCTGGTGTGAGTTTCTGGTTTCCTTCTACGCGATCGCGGGAGGATGTTTGCGATCGCGTAGGCCTAGCTGGGGATGGCAGATTTTTGTTATACGTGATCACGTGGTGGAGGTCGCGATCGCGTGAGTGTGAGGTTGTTGTGAATTGCGATCGCATGGTGTTGTTCGCGTTCGCGTATAGTTGAAGGGCGCGTGGGGGAGGGGGGCTAAGTCGTTGTTCTTCGCGATCGCTTAGAGTGGTTCGCGATCGCATGGGTTTATGTCCTGCTGAATCAAGATCGCGTGTGTATGTCTTCGATCGCGTAGGGTAATTTTATGGGGCAGCAGACTTTTTCTTCACGATCGCGTGGGAACTCCCGCGATCACAGTGAAGAAAGACCTAGGCAGACAGTTTAAGTTTCAAGAACGGGGGTCTTTGGCCATAACTCAATATTCCATTAGAGAGCTCGGGAGAAGGAGATTTTGGATGATATTTTCAGTGGGATTCTTGTGGTAAGTGTTCTTCAATCACTTTTGGTTTAATGTCATGAGTTAGTCTTGATTTTTATCATGTAATTTGAGGAATCAAAGTAGAAATTGGGGGAAAATGGGAGGAAGAATTGAAAATTTCTTTTGATGATTTGAGTGGGAAATTGAGGTCGGATTTTGGTAAAATTGGTATGGGTAGACTCCTAGGGAACTGAGGATTCTAGTTTTATGATTTTTATCAAATTCCAAAACGTGGGCTCGGGGCTCGTGTATGGCCAATTTCGGGAATTGTGCCTGATTTTGATAGTTTTCGATTGGGGTTCATCTCCATAGCATATTTTGATGTTATTGACCTGATTTCTGATAGACTCTAAGAATTTGGGAGCCGACTCGAGGGGAAAGAGCATCGCGAAGTAGTTTTTGGACTGTTTTGAGGTAAGTAACGATTGTAACTCTAAACCTGAGGGTATGAAACCCCAATATTTTATATTGTTTTGGTAAATGAGGTGACGCACATGCTACGTGACGAGCGTGTGGGCATGCACTGATCACGCTCAACTATGTCTAATAAAAGACTAAGCGGGCATTGCAAATATAATCCGGGGTATTATGCCCAGAGTCGATCCCACAGGGAGTTAACGTATCAAGCAAGCTGTCAGAATACTAAACTTTCACTTGGTGCTGTTTAAACTACTACAACTGAATGAAAATATTAAAACTAAAGATTAACTACAATAAGGTGTAAACAATTGTAATAAAGGTCTAAGGTTATGGTTTCCCCCGTCGGTGAACTTACTTCTCAGATACTTCATATAGCTTGATTAGTTGTCTCTATCAATCATGAAAACTCTATCTACCATAAATCTCTCTAAAGTAATTATGATAATTTACTAGACGCACTCTCTCAAGTTACGCTAGCTAGATTGCATTACAGTTCACTGTAGATTGCACCCGAAGTATCGTTATTTCTAATCCAACTTCTAAACTCTCGGTTATGACTTTCGTCTATACTCCGGGAGTGATGTTGTTCAAACAACTAACTAAATATGCACTCTCTCTCAAGTAGATACATACTAAATATGAACAGCTAATTGAGGGCCCTTCAATCAACTACAACAAGAATGTAGTTGAACAAATAGAGATCAACCAATTAAAACTATATTAATATCACAATAAGTTCATCCCCAACGGGTTCCACCAAAACCTTAGATTAAAGAAATTAGCTACTCATGCTCATAAGAATCAAACCCAAAATAACTTGCACAATAAAACTACAAAGCAAGGAATAAAAGCTGTAAAAATCAATGGTTTGCTTCATTGAGTAGTATTCCACAGGCGTCTCTTGTCTCTAATGGCCTCTCCCCTTCAATTTGTGTTTTTGGGTCTATTTATATGTTTAGGACAAACCCTAAACGTGTAGGAGACTTCTATTCAAACAGGGAAACACTTAAAATCTTCAAAACTCGGATTGCACCAGACCAGGAACCTGGCTTTGTGGCCCTAACGCCTGGATAAAGCCAGGCCAGGCCTGGCGTTATGGCTCTAAGGCCTGGATAACGCCTGGTCTCACCAGGCTTTATAGCCCAAACGCCCGGCTAAAGCCTGGGGTGGCCAGGCTTTACAGCCCAAACGCCCGGCTATAGCCCGGTGCACTCCTCTTCGCCTCTTGAGCGTATTTTTTATTTTTATGCATCCATTTAGCTCGGCTTCCATCTCCAATTCACCTACACATGAAATAGACTCCATTATGCACATACAAAGTGTATTTTTATCATTAACGCACATAAAATGTAAGGCATATAACGTGTTAAACCATGAATTCTAGACACGCATCAATACCCCACACTTAAACATTTGCTCGCCCTCGAGCAATCAAACTACACTCATGTACACAACTTATTAAGCAAATCCCTTAACACGTTATACCAAGAATTTTTAAAACATTTCAATCACAGAGGTGTGACATCCTCACCTCAATAGTTGACTCACATATACCATGCTTTATTCATAATCCACTCACTACTCTAACTTAGAGGTCAACAACATTACCTTTCCTTCGTGAATCATGTGCCCTCACCAAATTCAAGAGTTAGTTCCACACACAATGAAATTTTAAGAACACTTAGGAACTCAAGATAGAAAGAATTCACTCGCTCTCCGAAATAATATTCATATGCCACAAAAGATGCACCATAGGCTTGCCCGTAGTGTACTACTCTACTAATCGAGCTCATTCAGTCTAGGATCAAGTAGGACTTTATTTGGTTGTAATGTAGGCTGCGGGACGGGTAGGATACATTTGGATATAAGAGTGACTACACCTCCCTAAGCACTTTAATACATATACTTTAGCGCTCAACCTCAAACTTATATTAAGCCAAACTCCACCTTCACATCAATGTTATTACCCCATACTTCTTTAAGCACAATTAAATTAAGAGTCACCACTTGTCAAGGAATATATATATATATAATTTTTTTTTTTTTATTATTTTTTTTTCACAACAATACAACAACTTTTTTTCCTCGAACAGTGCACCTTTCTCCGCATTTCAATTATTCCCCTCAAAAACCAACCTACCACCCCACACTTTAACTTTTCCATATTTCATCACTTTTTCAGTGCTTACGAGAGGTGACAAGGTTCAAATATATGATCGATTCAAACAAAGGGGTATGGCTTGTAATGTGGTTGCCAAAGAAACAGGATTATAGGCTCAACGGGGTTAACTACGATACATAACAATTAGGTGGGTAAAATATATATAGCTGGCTCAACAAAGAAATGCCTATATCACTTCCAAGACTGAACAAAACTACTATTTCACTTTGCACACACACGGGGCAAGTTCTAGACATCAAATGCAATGCACATAATAGCATACAAACCCCACACACACTTGGCACATAACTCACTCAGGATTGGATCTATCACGACACTCTAGTCAAAGCAGTTAAGCAAATTTTAAGAATTCCTGATTTAAGGTATTTATCATGGAGTCAAAGAATTGAANTACTACACTACCTAAAAATAAAAATCTTTTTGGTATTTTCTTTAGACTTACTTCCCTCAAGAAAATTGTCTAATAGATCCATCGTCGGGAAAAATCATGCTTTTTTTTTAATTTTTGTAAAAAGATAAATTATATCATTAACCTAACATAAATAAAATAGCATAGAAAGTCACCAGACAATCTCCTCACCCCACACTTAAAATTGTGCATTGTCCCCAATGCGCACCCATACATACAAGAGGGTAAAAAAAAAAACTCCCTCGTAGGCCAAAGGCCAAAGCACTAGCATCTCATGGGGTAATCAGACTTCTCCCAGGCCTGGTCCTTCGTGCGGGTACCTCACATTTAGTTCCAACCATCTGGTTTGTTATTGCATCCTTCTAGTGGCTTTGCGTTCCATGGTCCTAAAAAAATTCAAAAAAATTGACACTACAAAAATAATACAATTAGAAAAAAAAATAACACAAAAAANTGAGCCCCCAATTTGGCATCAAGTTTTCGGTTATGCTCCAAGGGTGGTGGAACAAATATAATTGGCCCAAGAAACCATTGTACTATTTTACACTTCTTGGCATTTAGATGAGGTATGTAGTCCTGTCTTTCTGGCAAGAAAAATTCCAGAATGTAGCATCTTGTTCCTCATTCCTTCACTCCTCAATTGGCTCGAATGACTCTATTTCCATATCATCATCCAAGCACAATGTGGAAAAATGTTTGGAGTGAGGACCAATGCGCTCAACCACATGAACTTCAGGACTTTTAACATCCTCAACATCAATCACACTAGAGTCGATTAAATGTGTATCCTTAACGTCCCTGGTTGACTCTAGTATTACTTTTTCAACATCGGCATCCTCAAATTCTAGTTGGTTAGAGTGTTGGGTTTCTACTTTGGACCCCTCCATTGGCACCTCAATTTCCATCTCTAATGTACACTGCTCCTGGCTACTATCCATAATATTGGCATAGTGAGCATTAAAAGCTTCAACTAGTTGACTTGTTTGAGCCTCCAAGTTGCAAATAGTTTCATCTTGCCTTTGTATCCGCAGTTGTAACTCCTCCTGTTGTTCCAAAATGCACTTCATCATATCCTCGAGCCTT
This sequence comes from Nicotiana knightiana, assembly GCA_005239525.1. NCBI lineage: Eukaryota > Viridiplantae > Streptophyta > Magnoliopsida > Solanales > Solanaceae > Nicotiana > Nicotiana knightiana. Next base: position 19,249 of record ML434452.1, on the reverse strand, counting down.
TTCAGGTCATCATCACTGGGTTCTTTGTTTCTATTAACTTCACAAGAAAAAGAAGAACCATCAAAGTAAGGGGTTGGGGGAAGATAAGAAATATAAGCACAACCCTGAAAGTGACCATCTTGACCACCACACATATCACACAGATTCCACACATAAGATTGAGTTGGTCCACATAACTCGCTCTCGGGAATATTTTGATAATTTTTCCCTGGGTGGCTTCCTCCATAATATGCATAACGAGGATCAAAAGTAGAATTACCAACATCCAAACTCTCATAATTCCACGATGCCATGTTTTTCAAATTAACAAATACAACTAAAATAAAGAAAATAAAAATCACATACTAAAAACAAAATCAAACTTGAAACCTAGGAATATGTACACCTACAGCTACACTTGATAATACCGTTAACTCCCCGGCAACGGCGCCAAAATTTGATCACGCTCAACTATGTCTAACAAAAGACTAAGCGGGCGTTACAAATATAATACGGGGTATTATGCCCAGAGTCGATCCCACAGGGAGTTAACGTATCAAGTAAGCTGTCAGAATACTAAACTTTCACTTTGTGTTGTTTAAACTACTACAACTGAATGAAAATATTAAAACTAAAGATTAACTACAATAAGGTGTAAACAATGGTAATAAAGGTCTAAGGTTATGGTTTCCCCCGTCGGTGAAATTACTTCTCGGATACATCATATAGCTTGATTAGTTGTCTCTATCAATCATGAACACTCTATCTACCATAAATCTCTCTCAAGTAATTATGATAATTTACTAGACGCACTCTCTCAAGTTACGCTAACTAGATTGCATTACTATTCACTGTACATTGCACCCAAAGTATCGTTATTTCTAATCCAACTTCTAAACCTCGGTTATGACTTTCGTCTATACTCTGGGAGTGATGTTGTTCAAACAACTACCTAAATATGCACTCTCTCTAAGTAGATACATAATAAATAGGATCATCTAATTGAGGGCCCTTCAATCAACTACAACAAGAATGTAGTTGAACAAATAGATATTAATCAACCAATCAAAACTATATTAATATCACAATAAGTTCATAACCAACGGGTTCCACCAAAACCCTAGATTAAATAAATTAGCTACTCATGCTCATAAGAATCAAACCCAAAATAACTTGCACAATTAAACTACAAAGCAAGGAATAAACGCTGTAAAAATCAATGGTTTGCTTCACTGAGTAGTATTCCACAGGCGTCTCTTGTCTCTAATGGCCTCTCCCCTTGAAGTTGTGTTTTCGGGTCTATTTATATGTTTACGACAAACCCTAAACGTGTAGGAGACTTCTATTCAAACCGGGAAACACTTAAAATCTTCAAAACTCGGATTGCACCAGACCAGGGACCTGACTTTATGGCCCTAACGCCTGGATAAAGCCAGGCCAGGCCTGGCGTTATGGCTCTAAGGCCTGGATAACGTCTGCTTCACCAGGCTTTATATCCCAAACGCCCGGCTAAACCCTGGTGTGGCCAGGCTTTACAGCCCAAATGCCCGACTATAGCCCGGTGCACTCCTCTTCGCCTCTTGAGCGTATTTTCGATGTTTATGCATCCATTTAGCTCGGCTTCCATCTCCAATTCACCTACACATGAAATAGACTCCATTATGCACATACAAAGTGTATTTTTATCATTAACGCACATAAAATGTAAGGCGTATAGTGTGTTAAACCATGAATTCTAGCCACGCATCATGCACCGATAGGGATTGAAACTGTGTCCGTCCCGTAGCGACTATTAAGCCGCGTATTCAATTTGAAACCCTTCGACATCCTGTATTTTAGAAATTTATACTTGTTTATGGGTTGTAAGCCATGTTTGGGGCCTTGTGTCGACCTTTTTAGACCCTCAGAGGTACTTTTACACTATTCTCACACTATCTTGATAGAACAATTGTGAACCCAGTCATGTTTTCTACTTGTTGTTATTTTCACTGTTACCACACTATCCTGAGACTCTGAGAGATATTTTGGGGCTGACTCCCGTAAGTTTAGATGGGTTTTCCGAGTGGCTTGTGAGAATGACTAAGTGAGGCCGAGAGCCGGATTTGTGAGGATAGTTATGGATCGAGCTGCACATCATAGAAATATACATGTTATATATACATATTGTATCGGGCTGCACGCCGCAGCAATATATATTATATATGGATCAGGCTGCACACCGTAGCAATATACATATTGGATCGGGCTGCACGCCACAGGAATATAGCGTTTGGGGTGTAGGAGCCTCTCCGGAGTCTGTACACCCCCAGTGGGTGTAGTCGGCTATTATATGGATCGGGCTGCACGCCGCAGTGTATGTTATATGGATCGGGCCACACGCCGCCGCAGTATATATATGTATTGGATCAGGCTGCCCGCCACAGCAGTTGTGTGTATTCATGGTACTTGTTGAGTGCGAATGTTTAGTGTGAGCATGAGATACTGATAGTGGAGTCACGAGTGAATGAGATACCTTGTTATGAGAGATATTGTGCCTGGATGGCTGTTACATTGTGAATTTTACTTCTTTTCTCTCCCTTCTTTATCTGAGCCTTCTAATAAAAGTTGAATTACTGTTTTATGAAATAATGATTTATAAATGCTCGTCACTACACTCAAGTTTCTAGTTACTTTGATTACTTACTGAGTTGGCATACTCACGTTACTCCCTACACCTCTGTGTGCAGATCCAGGTACTGGACCATCTCGCTAGTTGATTTTTGGGCGTGCTTAGAGTTTGTTCGAGGATCGAGGTAGTTGCTCAGCGTCCCCAGCTCACCTCCTTTCCTTTCCTTTCCTCAGTTCATAGTGTTGTCTTTCATACTTCAGATTCTTGTAGTAGCAAAGTCACTTTATTGTACATGGTATTTATCGTCCTAGGTGCTCATGATAGTTGACTCTAGGTTTTGGGGTAGTGTATAAATTGTTTATCTCATTTTGCTGTTTTAATCTACTAGTTTTGGAAATTATGAAATATTATGATAGTCTGTAATGGTTGGCTAGCCTAATTCCATGATAGGCGCCATCATGGCTGGCTTAGGATTTGGGGTCGTGACACCTCATTTAGAGTCATTGATAAATATCTTGATTGAACCATGTGGGGTTTCCTATGTATCATGTCGCCGCATGAATTAGATCATTACGTAGTTTAGGGAAGTAAAGACACTAGATATATTATATATATATATATATATATATATATACACACACACACACACACACTTTAAATCTTTTATTTTGGGTTCATTTTTGAATTTTCAAAACCAAAACACATCATTTTTGTTTTACAATATTTTTTCAAAGTAACATATTTTTGGATTTTCAATATTTCTATATTTTTTTGTGTTACAAGACGTTGAAATGAAAATATGCAAAGAAAATTGCAACAGACTTGACCACACAAAAACAGACTCCAAAACTATCCTAGAAAGTGAATGCAACATGGAAACTCAGATTTTCAAACTATCTGCTTGACATCATCTTGCTTGGGGGGCTTGTCTCATCCAATTTCACTCCTCTATTTGAGGATATGAAAATGGTTGATGCAATAGTAATACCCAACAAGAGTCAGGGTCGAATTCTGCGGGGGAGCTATATGAATAGGTGTTAGTAGTATATATCTTAGCGCATGAGTTTGTATATCTAAATTTTCACTTCCACAATAATTGGTTTTGTTTGGAAATCTAAATTAAACTATGATTTCGATTTAAAGAATGAAACTAAGAAACTGTTTTTGAATTGTTTTTCAAATGATATAAAAGGCGGGATATGACCTACACTTAGGTGTTCGCCTAATGGGTTGTAAACTTTAAAGCTTGTTTTATTGGTCGGGGTGTATTATAGCTATCAACATTCAAGTACATACTCACTACCTCTTGGTCAAAGAGTGATTTCGCCAAATTTTGCTTTCTCAAGTCCAAATGGGTATTTTGAAAAAAATAGTTGATAATAAGCTAAAGTTGGGTTTTACTATCTCGAGGTTCAACCCACTAATCGGGCTTATCAATCTCTAGATTGACCGAATTTCCTTCTAGCCAAGTTTTCCTAGACTAAGTCTCTCATTCCGAAGTAGAGACCAAGTCAAATGGGCATAAAATAATGTTTGCAACAATTAATTCTTCAAATAAAAGCAAGAACAGGGCTAGATAATCAACAGCCAACCATAACAAACAATAAATCAAACACCCATTAAGTTTACACACTAGTGTTGGGTCACAACCCTAGTGAAAATCTAGCTACTCACGCTTAAGATGGAATAAATAGAAGAAAAAGTGATAATTAAACCCATATTGATAATTAAAATGATGAAATATATGTTCAAAAATCTCAAAGTAGCAAAAACTACTAAAAGGAGCAAAAGAAACCGTCTACTATGGTTGCTGATGTCAAAGTGAACCTAAAAAGGTGAAACTCTTCTATTTATACAGGGCTAGAATTTTCTGACAAAAATGCCCTTTTGGAGGTTCTGCAGCCGCACAATTCCATGTGCGGTCTACACTTTGCATCAGCCTGACAGGATTGGAAACCTGCGGCCGCATATTTCTGAACTGCGGCCACACTTCTCTCTTTCTGCAGTCACCTTGCTCTTCTGTGATCCGTACAAATGTGACTACGGCCGCACAATAATTATGCGGTCCGCACTTTTGTTGAACTTGAGATGCAGGTTCTCTGAACTTTTTCTTTTACCCAGTTTCTGCAGTCGCACATATCATGTGCGGACCACACTTCTCTAGTGGGCGTTTCTTCACATTCTGCGGCTGGAGATGATAATCTGCGATCCGCACTTCTGAGCTTTTGTGCATGTTTTTTTCCTTGAGTTCAAATCACTCCTTTCTGAGTTGGATTTCATCTTGGGAGCTCATCTTCAAATAGTCCTGCAATTAAGCACATTTCATCAGTTTACGAGAATATAATTATGTGCTTTGGACAAAAACAAAATCAAAAAGGCGCTAATAAGTAGTCAAAATCCCCACTTATCAACTCCCCCTAACTTAATCTTTCACTTGTCCTCAAGCAAATAAAGGAATTCCCACCTCTACAATTTAAGATCTATTCCAGATAATCAAATATGCATCAATCACACATCAATTGGGACCAACAATTACCCACAACACTTATGAATTATCAACAAGGAAATGGGTTGAACTTTTAAGACAAATAGTTCTAATGTGACACTTGAGCATCAAGAGTTGACTTTATTCATCAAGGAAGCTCGTTCTTTCATGTAGGTTATTGTAGATTCCAAACTCCTCCACCTCTACTCCCCGTTTGCATATCTCAGTTAAGAATATAGCACTCAATTCTATGATTTGTGATAGGTTCGCTCATCTCTCTCAAAAGAATGTCGCAAGTACGGCTTTAAGTACCATATGCTTGCCCCTCATGTAAATATTCACTAATGTAAGTTCACTCGCCTTGAAATCACATAGGGCTTTTTCTAAATGCAATGATGTCTTCTAGATAAAGGTTGGAGATGCTATAATAGAATGGATTCATCTTTCCTTAAGCACTACATCTTCTCTTATCGGCTCATACTTTGCCAACTCTTTGAGACATTTTCTTTTCCTTAGGGGAACTAGAGAGACTTAACATCACTCTTTCTTGGATATGATATTCATTTTCTCCGTCTTTGCATTCTCCATTTTGTGCGTCATTACTTTTCTTTGAATCCCCTCAACTCTTCAACTTATTCACTTTCTTTTTGCATGTTTCTTTTTGTTCTTTCTTTCTTTTTCTTGCCTTTCCTTCTTTCATTTCTTTTCTCTTTTAGTGCCTTGGTACCTTTTTCAAACTCCTCGTCTCTCCCCTAAACTTATGTTTTCAGCTAATTGTTTCACAAGAGTGTTAAGGAAAGCTCGGGTGCCAAGAGAGGGTCATGATAAAACGGAAAAAGGCTTATAACATGGTTATCAAATGAGAATGGTTTTAGGATAAAACGGGTTGACTAGGGATAACAACAATGGTGGGCCATGGAAAATTTCAAGAGGGTCAAGCAGAGCTACAATCACTTCTCAAGCCATGCAAAACTTAAAATTTTGCCTCGAAACACATTCAGGGAAAGTTCTAGACCATTCCCATGGGTACTTGAACTTACAACAAAAACATCTTACCTTTCACGCAACTGGATTGTTAAAGAGGATAGAGTCGAGGCCCACAATGCTCATATTCAAGGTTAAGAATCACTATGGTTCGACTAAACCACTCAATGATTGCTTTAGTCAACACAAGAGTCAAAATATCACTAACTAGAACTATGTCTTTCCAAAAAAAACTTGTTTTTAACCATAAGCACGTAGTTACATGTGTTGGTACCAAGTGAAGCATGTTTGACTCTTCGAGCCTGACTGAATTGGGTCATTTTTATTCACTATTACTACTATTCTTACCTAAACACCAAAAACAAACTCAATCCCCTAAAAAGTTTTCACGCCATCCATCGTTGGGAAGAGTCACCCTGGCGGGCTCTCAGACTGCCCTGCAGTAGTAGAGGGTTGACCCTTTTTCTTTGGGTTTCCACCACCCATCAAAGAATACCATGAGCAGGGCTTCTTCGCCCGTACCTTGGTATCAAAATGTCACGACCCAAACCGATGGGCCGCGACGGGCACCCGGTACCTTACTCAACCGAGTACAAACATAACGTATCTTTTCGTATGCTACTATCATAAATAACTGATCTAGAGAGGCTGCCAAGAAATAGGTAGAATACAACATGTAATACCAACTTATACATTAGACATATGGGCCTCTAAGACCAAAATAACCATTCGTATACTGAACATAGGCCGAAAAGGCCATACAATATTTTACGTACATGACATCTGTCTAAAAGCCTCTAAGGATACATAATTGTCATAAAGGTAGGTACAGAGCCCCGCCATACCAAACAATACACATCTAAATCATACTGACCAATCAACAACTCCGGAGCAAATGGAGTGCACCAACATCTTCCGCTGAGCTAATAGCCTACTTGGAGGAATCTCGACCTATCTATCAAGACCTGCGGGCATGAACGCAGCATCCCCAGGCAAAAGGGGCGTCAATACGAATAATGTACCGAGTATGTAAGGCACATAAATAAGTACGTAAAAGACATGGAAGAAATATAGAGTAAATGACTCAACCTGTAAGTCTGGATAAATCTGTAAATCATGAAACACTTTTAGTGTCATGCATATGCGTACGAATGTCATGTCGTAAATAGGTACATGTTTCATAACATCATCAGGTCTCTGAGCGCATCTCATCATATTATCTCAACCACTGTGGGCAAAATCATCAAGGTATACCAGCTGATCAGGTGGTGGTGCGTATATAACTCCATAACCTTTCTCATATCCCATATACATATATATACATATATATATATGTGTATATAACGCCATCTGGTCATGGGTTAATGTGCATGTATAAGTGGATGAAATGCATATGAAATACGTTAATAAAATCTCTCGGTACGTCATAAGACCATTATGCCTCTTATTAATATTATGAAATAAACTTTACCAACTTACGTATTTTTTAGACTCATGAACAGATGATAGAATAATATGTCACATGGGGAATCAAGAACATAGAGACCCCTAGTATTTCTATGAATATAGTCGTTTATGAAAATTGTGCGTTTGCTCGTTTCTTCCATATAATTTGGATCATTCCAAAAAGAAAGAAGGGATAGCCTTAACATACCTGGAGTAGGAAAAAATTTTGTATGATATTCTTGGAAAAGGTTGCACCGTACTCCATTAGAACCGCAAAATTTCTCTGTTGCTAAAGCTCTAAAATTCACTGGAATTGTTGAAATTGTAGAAATCGTGGTGCATTAAGGTATAAAATCTGATCTTAAGTGTTTTGAGAATGGAAGTTAGCTTCAATTTTCTTTAATGATGGCTTCTGCTAACGTACTTGATGGCTTCAAACAGTCTCATGCAGAGCTCTTTTCATTTCCTCAAATGTATGATGTATGAATTCATTATTTTGCTACAAGTTATGAAGCCTTTCATGGTTTTCAAGACTTATATCTCAACTAGTTGCCACCTATTTAAAAATGACTCTTAGTCATGAATTATGAATAAGAGTCACACGGTTGGTGTAGTGGTTTGTTTCCACGTGGAATTTTGATATTATCCAATAATTAATTAATTAAATTAGGTAATATCCCGCTACCTAGTAATTAACTAATTACCCGCATAATTAAGAATTATCTCAAATTATTTAAAATTCTACTTATTTTTAATACACTTTATACATCCTACTATCATGGTTGTATGGTACCTTGTATGGTAGTAGTCCAAAAATATCGGGTATTATAGCTTGGCCCGTATTTTATCCCAATAAGCTAAACTTGGACGAAAATAATTTTCTTTAACTTGCTTCCCCTCTCACCTTCACGAATTTACTTATCACTTATTTGAAATAGCATAATCCTTATAATCTCCAAATAATCTTTTCCTTGGACTGATGTCAATTTCCTTACGACAAATTCAACGTACAATACTACAGGGCGCAACATCGTCGTAATTAATACTGCAAGGCGTAGTATCGATGTAATATTGCAGGGCGTAACACAAAATCCCTCGGCTCCACTCCCGTATCCGTAAGGCACTCGATGATAGTGTTGGGATACGGGTAAGAGGTGTCACCTTGCCTAGCTACCACAGACATGTTGGCCGACATCACGCACCTACATTGATTCGGTACCCCGCCATGATAGAGGCGACTAGCACTGCCCGCGGAAATGGAAGATTTTTTTCATTTTGACATGGGTCTGGTCTGCTACACACGAATGTTTTCCATCCCTTTGCCTCAAAATTTAGTGTGTTCCACTGAACAGGAGCCACTGATATGATCCATGTTGGAGGCGGCCCCGGAGCTGCAAGAATCTCAGCTAGCCATAGTCGAACTGCATCTCCCAGTGCTAACATTTCCAGATATTGCACAAGCTCCACATCCTCAAACCCTAAATACGTGTTCAGGGTGTTCTGATCGAATTTCACTTTTAGATTTCTCACTTTTGTTACATCAGTCCCTTTCTTTATATGCGCCACATTGGCATAAAATTCCCGAACCGGGTATTCCTTGGCATCTACCACACTTTGGATGAACCACATCCACCCCTTCCGCTCCCGGAACTGTCTCAACATTATCGGGTTGTACTTATGAAGGTCTTTTACCATGAACTGACGCTCAAGAGTGAGAGATCTCACTGGCCACCAATCTCGGAAACTTGTTTTAGTAGCCAGACTAACAAACCTATCTTCCCACGTCTCTTTCTTCTTCGACCTCTCAAGGCCGGAAACTCTGGTATCACCCCCTCAGACATCATTTGGAATATCATCAACATCCACTATAGTAGCAGGTGTGTTGGGGCATGTGTGAATGAGGGCTCCGAAGCCTGACTGTCACCTTCCGAACCCTCAAAAGTGCTCTTAAAGGAGGAAATTTCGTCTCGGAGATTTTATCTTCCCTGAAGCAGATGTGACTGTGAATGGAAAACATGTTGTTATTGCACTGAGTCGCCCTCCGATGCTTCCCAAGACGGATCATAAGAGCTTAATTGAGTGGTCTCTGCAGCTCTACCTCGGCCTGTCGTTGCCTTTTTAGATATAGCTCTTTGAGGGGCGAGGGGTAAGGCACTCTTGCCTCGGTTACTGGAAGGTTCACCCCTCCCCTTTTATGTATCACCACGACCTCGTGATCGAATCATTTTCTATAACAAACAGAAGCAGGAGTCAAATCTAGTTCAAGTGCAGATAAACAGACATTCACAGAACAAAACATGTTTGTAGGGTGGGAAGTGTGATCCACACAATTGCAAGTTTGGTCGCAACCTGGGTTGTGCGGACCGCACAATTTGAACTTGCAACCGTAGAGATGAAACTGCGGTCCGAAAAATTTTGAGTGCAACCACACATCTGAAGTGTTGACCGCACAATTGTCAGTGCGGCCGCACTATGAGTACCTCAAAATAGCAACTCTCAGAAATTGGCCTGATATTTGGCCGCACACACTTTTCTGCGACCGCGATGGGATCTCTATGGCCCACACAATTTTAAGTGCGTCCACACAATTGTATCTCACCAACTGCCCTAGTCAAGACTTTTACGGACCGCACAATTTCTTGTGCGGCTACAAATTTTGTTAGATCGGGCAGATTCGTTAAGGGTTTCGATTTATGCAAAAAATGGACATGGTAATAGAAATTAAGCATGATAATCATGATACCCATTACCCAAATAGCAATTAGGAGTTTACCCAACACAATTTAAACCCCACATTGATAGAAAATTGACTTCTAATGACAAATGGTCTAAAAACTAATAAATTGTAAATTAAACTAAGAAAATTAATGAATCCTAGAAGTGATTTGAACATACCAGTGATGAAGCAGTGCTAAGGAATGATAACATATGTGTATCTAGGTTGTAGATGATTGAACAGATGTGTGCAAAGTTTTAGCTATTTTTTTGAGTGCTCAGAGAATGAAAATTTTTTACAGTAGCCTTAGCTTTACTATCTAAATAGATCTGGCCAAGGAACAACGAGACGAGTGCGGCCGCAGAATTCCTTATACGGGTCGCACTTTGTTACATGGAGGTTCAATTTCCTTTGATGATCTATCGTCCGCAGATTTAGGTGTGCAGCTGCAAATTTTGGTCCAGACTGCAGAATTCACTATGAGGCCTCACTTTGGCAGTTTCTCTGACAAACAAACTTCGAGAGTTTGCATTTTTTGCATCTCAATTTGTGCGGTCCGCACAAGAATTTTGCGGATGCAATTGCCTTTTGCTGTAGCATTCAGAATTGTGCGGTCCGCACTTTTTCCATACTTAGCCAATATTTCTAAGCACAGTTCCTATAAAGCACACTCATTCCTGCAACACACTTCAAATCCAATTAGAACAAAATAAGACCTATCTAAAGAAGAAGAAAGAAGAAAGTAAAAAAACATGGGTTGCCTCCCAAGAAGCGCCTGATTTAAACCATCACTTAAAATGAATTACCGTCATGCCAACTTTTCCCGGATAATGCTTTACCCAGTGACCATTGACTCTAAACACCTCATCATTTTTATTCTTCAAGTCCAATTCACCAAAGGGTGTCGTACCCACAATCTCAAACGGGCCACTCCATTTAAACTTTAACTTTCTAGGAAACATCTGTAACTGGGAATTGAACAACAACACAAGATCACCCTCTTTAAACACTTTGTACCAAATGTACTTATCATGAAGATATTTCATCTTCTCTTTGTATAAGGAAGAACTTGTGTATACAGGGTACCGGAACTCATCCAACTCATTCAAATGTGCTACCCTAAAGTTGGCGGTGACATGCCACTCCAGATTCAACTTCTTTAAAGCCCACATGGCTTTGTGCTCAAGTTCCACCGGAAGAAACACAAGCTTTTCCAAATACCAACTGGTATGGAGACATTACCATAGGTATTTTGTAAGCCATTCTATAATCCCATAAAGCATCATCAAGTTTCTTGGACCAATCCGTCTGGTTAGCATTCACTGTTTTGGATAAAATACTCTTTATCTCCCAGTTGCAGACTTCTACTTAACTGCTTTCTTGTGGATGATAGGGAGTCGTGACTTTATGAGTGACACCATACTTGGTGAGTAATGTGTCAAAACATTGTTCCAAAAATGTGACCCCCTATTGCTTATAATAGCCCGCGGAGTACCAAATCTTGTGAAAATATTCTTCTTCAAAAATGCCACCACACTTCTCGCTTCATTGCTGGGTCGAGCAACGACCTCAACCCATTTAGACACATAATCAACCACGACCAAGATGTAGTTGTTTCCACAAGAACTCACAAAGGTACCCATGAAGACAATACCCTACACATCAAAGATATCAATCTCCAAAATTGTAGTGAGAGGCATATCATTCTTCTTCGAGATTCCACCGGCTCATTGGCACATCTTTTCACCATATCACTTGCATCTTTGTAAAAATTAGGCCAATACCACAACTTAGCACTTTGGCTGCGGTTTTTGCTCCACCATGGTGGCCACCATACGACGAAGAATGATAAGCACCATGGATATCACATTGTTCCTCCTCCGTTACACATCTTCTAATCACTTCATCCGTACAAATCTGAAAAAGGTACTATTCATCCCAATAATTGTCTTGATAATCTCGTTCGAGTTTCTTCCTTTGGTTTGAAGAGAACTCACCCGAGATGATATCACTTACAAGAAAATTTGCTAGATTTGCGAACCGTGGCACCTCTTTCATGAAATAGCTAAGAGTTTCTCATCGAGGAAGGAGTCATTGATTTCAAGGTCATCATGCGGCCTCGCCTCCTCCTTCAAATGAGATAAGTGGTATGCCACTTTTTTTGACTTTATTTTCGGTCTTGGATGTATATATCAAACTCTTGCAACAAAAGCAGCCATCTCATCAACCGGACTTTGTAATATTTCTTGCTCGTAAGATAATGAAGTGCCGCATGATCCGTGTGGACAATCACTTTTGCACCCATTAAGTACGGGCAACACTTCTCAATAGCAAACATAATGGCAAAGAGAATTTTTTGGTAATGATGTAATTGACTTGGGCATTATTCATGGTCTTACTAGCATAGTAGACCGGATGAAAAATCTTGTTATACGTTTTCCCAAAACGGCTCCAACTGCTACATTACTAGCATCACACATGAGCTCAAAATGAATGCTCCAATTAGATCGGTGATAATTGGAGTAGTTGTCAACTTGAACATGAGCTATTAAAATACTCTCATTCAATCATCATTGAAGTGAAATTTAGCATCTTTCTCCAAAATCTTGCACAAGGAGTACAACACTTTGGAAAAATCTTTTATGAAGCACCAGTAGAACACCACATGACCCAAGAAACTTCTCACGCCCTTCACGGATGTTGGAGGTGGAAGTTTAGAAATCACCTCTATTTTCACCTTGTCGGCCTCTATTCCTTTCTTTAAAATCTTGTGGTCAAGGACAATACCCTCCTCAACCATGAAATAGAAGTTCTCCAAATTCAACACCAAGTTCGTTTCTTCACACCTTGCCAATACCTTATCCAAATTTACCAAGCAGTCATCAAAGGAATCCACGACTACCAAAAAGTCATCCATCAATACTTCAAGGTAGTCCTCTACCATATCTGTAAGGATTGTAATGATACACCATAGAAAAGTTGTTGGTGCATTGCAGAAGCCAAATGGCATCCGCCTGAAAGTGAAAGTTCCATAGGGACAAGTGAAAGTTGTTTTCTCTTGATCTTCCGGGGCAATAAGGATTTAATTATAGCCCGAATATCCATCTACGAAGTAATAGAACGCCCGACCGTCCAACCTATAAAGAATTTTGTCAAGAAAGGGTAGTGGGAAATGTTTTTTCCTTGTGACTTTGTTAGCTTCCGATAGTCCATACACACTCTCCACCTGATCACTGTTCTTGTTGGAATCAACTCATTCTTTTCATTGGTGACCATAGTTATACCCCCTTCTTCGGAACACATTGCACCGGAGAAACCCACGAACTATCAGAAATAGGGTAGACAACCCCGGCATCTAACCACTTTATGATCTCCTTTTTGACCACGTCTGGCATGGCTTCATTGAGTCTCCTTTGATGTTCAATGGAGGTTTTGGAATCTTTCTCCAAATTAATCTTGTGCATGCAAAATGCGGGGCTCATTCCCAGAATATCCGCCAAAGTCCACCCAATAGCTTTCTTCCTCTTGTGGAGCATCGCCAATGTAGAGTCAACATGCACGTTAGCAAAATTTTTATCACGCTCAACTATGTCTAATAAAAGACTAAACGGGCGTTGCAAATATAATCCGGGGTATTATGCCTAGAGTCGATCTCACAAGGAATTTACGTATCAATCAAGTCTTTAGAATACGCAACTTTTACTCAATCAATTCTCTCAAGACTTTTAAATATAAATTGGTGATGTTTTACTAATTCTACTGACAATAATAATAACTAGCAATTACTAACAATGTGTTGTGAATAATGATGATAAAGGTCTAAGGTCATGGTTTCCCCTGTTGGTGAACTTCCTTCTTGGATACTTCTTATAGTTTGATTAGTTGTCTCTATCAATCATGAACACTCTATCTACCATAAATCTCTCTCAATTAATTATGATAATTTACTAGACGCACTCTCTCAAGTTACACTAGCTAGATTGCATTACAGTTCACTTTAGATTGCACCCGAAGTATCGTTATTTCTAATCCAACTTCTAAACCCTCGGTTATGAATTTCGTCTATACTCCGGGAGTGATGTTGTTCAAATAACTACCTAAATATTCACTCTCTCTCAAGTAGATACATACTAAATAGGAACAGCTAATTAAGGGCCCATCAATCAACTACAACAAGAACGTAGTTGAACAAATAGAGATTAATCAACCAATCAAAACTATATTAATATCACAATAAGTTTATCCCCCAACGGGTTCTACCAAAACCTTAGATTAAGAAAATTAGTTACTCATATTCATAAGAATCAATTCTAAAATAACTTGCATAATTGAACTACAGAGTAATAAACTAAGGAGATAAAAAGCAGTGTTTTTGCTTTGCTGAGTAGTAATCCACAGGTTTTTCTTCACTTTGATGACTTCCTCTCTTCAAATCCCTCTTCAAGTTGTGTTTTGGGGTCTATTTATATATTTAGGACAAACACTAAACATGTAGGAGACTTCTATTTCGACCGGGAAACACTTAAACTCTTCAAAACTCGGAATTGACTGGACATCAGGACCCAGGCGTTTAGGCTCAAATGCCCCCGTAAAGCCAGGGCAGGCCTGGAATTAGGGCCCAAACACCCCCCTAACGCCAGGGTCAGCCTAGCTTTAGGGGCCAAATGCCCCACTAACGCCAGGGACAGCCTGGCTTTAGGGGCCAAACGCCCAGGTAACGCCCGGGTGTGTCCTTTTCAACTCTTAAGCGTATTTTTGATGTATTTGCATCCATTTAGCTCGGTTTCCATCTCCAATGCACCTATACATGAAATAAACTCCATTATACACATAAAAAGTGTATTTTTATCATTAACGCACATAAAATGTAGGGCATATAACATGTTAAACCATGAATTCTAGCCTCGCATCAATACCCCACACTTAAACATTTGCTCGTCCTCGAGCAATCAAACTACACTCATGTACACAACTTATTAAGCAAATCCCTTAACACGTTATACCAAGAATTTTTAAAACATTTCAATCACAGAGGTGTGACATCCTCACCTCAATAGTTGACTCACATATACCATGCTTTATTCATAATCCACTCACTACTCTAACTTAGAGGTCAACAACATTACCTTTCCTTCGTGAATCATGTGCCCTCACCAAATTAAAGAGTTAGTTCCACACACAATGAAATTTTAAGAACACTTAGGAACTCAAGATAGAAAGAATTCACTCGCTCTCCGAAATAATATTCATATGCCACAAAAGATGCACCATAGGCTTGCCCGTAGTGTACTACTCTACTAATCGAGCTCATTCAGTCTAGGATCAAGTAGGACTTTATTTGGTTGTAATGTAGGCTGCGGGATGGGTAGGATACATTTGGATATAAGATGACTACACCTCCCTAAGCACTTTAATACAAATACTTTAGGTTTTCAACCTCACACTTATATTAAACCAACTCCACCTTCACATCAATGTTAATACCCCATACTTCTTTAAGCACAATTACATCAAGAGTCACCACATATATTTTTCTTTCACAACAATATTTTTTTTCTCAAGTGACTCTTACTCTTCTTTTTCTCAAGTGACTCTTACTTTTTCGAACAGTGCACCTTTCTCCGCATTTCAATTATTCCCCTCAAAAACCAACCTACCACCCCACACTTTAACTTTTCCATATTTCATCACTTTTTCAGTGCTTACGAGAGGTGACAAGGTTCAAATATATGATCGATTCAAACAAAGGGGTATGGCTTGTAATGTGGTTGCCAAAGAAGCAGGATTATAGGCTCAACGGGGTTAACTATGATACATAACAATTAGGTGGGTAAAATATATATAGCTAGCTCAACAAAGAAATTCTTATATCACTTCCAAGACTGAACAAAACTTATATTTCGCTTTGCACACACACGGGGAAAGTTCTAGACATCAAATGCAATGCACAGAATAGCATACAAACCTCACACACACTTGGCACATAACTCACTCAGGATTGGATCTATACGACATCTCCAGTCAAAGCAGTTAAGCAAATCTTAAGAATTCCTGATTTAAGGTATTTATCCTGGAGTCAAAAAATTGAGCCTAAGCGTCACAACCAAAGTACTGACTATTCTCAAGGCATTAGCACGTTTCGAGATATTGCTACTATTAAGCCCTTAACCATGTGATTCCTACTCTTAAAAATTAAAAACTACCTACACCCGGTTCAATTAAAAACCCTTGGAAAAGAACCGTGGTCCAAAGAAAAACCAAGGGGGAATTACTACACTACCTAAAAAAAATCTTTTTTGTATTTTCTTTAGACTTACTTCCTTCAAGAAAACTGTCTAGGAGATCCATCGTTAGGAAGAGTCTTTTTTTTTTCTAACAATAAAAGCTAAAACTACTAACAAGAAATCACACTAAACACAACAAATCACAACAAACAACACCCCACACTTAAATCATGCAGTGTCCTCAGTGTATCACATATAGACAAAACAAGAAACAAAATTAAGGTTCAAGAAACTCCCTGTTCACGTGGCGTCAACATCCTTTCCATTAATTTTTTTACTTTCCATGCTCCTTCGAGCAATCGCTTGAATCACTTTATGCCTCCACTTTGAACTTATGAATTGGATCCCAAGTTTTGAATATGCTCTATGATCATGCTCCTGGGGTGGTGGAACAAATCTGCCTGGCCCAATAAAACAATGGAGTAATCTGCGCTTCTTGGCCTTTCGATGAAATGTTTGCTCCTTACTTTCTAGGAAGAAGAACTCCAGAATGTAGGCATCTTGTTCTTTATCCCTCAACTTATCAGGTGGTTTGGCTAACTCTATTTGCATATCTTCATCCCAGCACAATGTGAAAAAATGGTTGGAGTGTGTACCAACATCCTCAACAATAATGACACTAGATTCAACAAAGTATGTATCATCGATGTCCTTGGTTAAATCTAGTATCTTTTCTACCACATCATCATCCTCTGATTTCATTTCCAACTTGTGTAGTTCTTTAATAGATGGCTTGGCCGGCGGGGTCTCTCTTTCCTCTATGTATAGTGACTCAAACTCGAGAGCCTTTGGCCATACCCCTTTTTCTCAAGTGATAAAACCCAATCGGCCAGTTCTTCACCGTTCATCATCTAAATTCATCAAACATTCATCCAAAGAGTCCCCAACAGTCAGGGATGCATCATCTTTTTCTGAGATCACATTCACAGCATCAATAAGAGAGCAGTTGGCGAAGTCACTAGTTCGCCTCATAGACTTTTGCACGTTGAAAGTGATCTCTTCATCATTGAGCCTCATCTTAAGTTCACCCATCTCACAATCGATAAGAGCTTTGCCTGTGGCCAAAAATGGCCTTCCCAAGATTATGGGAATTTCTTCATCCACTTTGCAGTCTAATATCACAAAATCAGCAGGAAATACAAACTTCCCCACTTGC
>ML434446.1:12766-63261 GCA_005239525.1 Nicotiana knightiana | reverse complement strand
GCATCTATTAATAATGTAGCATGCAGTATTAATTGCTTCTGCCCAGAAGCTGTGAGGTAGTTTTCTTGATAGAAGTATGGTTCTTGCCATGTCTTCAAGAGTTCTATTTTTCCTTTCAACAACCCTATTTTGTTGTGGGGTTCTAGGAGTAGAAAAATTATGATTAACACCATGTTCATCACAGATTTCAGCAAACTTAATATTCTCAAATTCAGTACCATGGTCAGATCTTATTGATGCCAGTTGATGTCCCAATTAATTTTGAATTTTCTTAACAAATGAGGTGAACATATCAAATGCTTCATCCTTAGATGACAGGAATAAGGTCCAAGTGAACCTTGAAAAATCATCAACTAGCACCATCACATATCTCTTACCACCTCTACTTAAATTTATCATAGGACCGCATAGATCCATATGAACCAGTTCCAACGTCCTGGTGGTACTGACCATTTTCTTACTTTTGAAAGAGGACCTTACCTGCTTCCCCTTGGCACATGCCTCACAAACTTTGTCTTCCTTGAACTTAATGTTAGGAAGTCCTACCACTAAGTCCTTAGAGACAAGTTTGTTAAGCCGAGTTAGACTTGCATGACCAAGTCATTTGTGCCACATGAGGGGATCATTGTCCAACACACTTAGACAAGTGAGTTCATTTTTAGACAGTGTGGAAAAATCTATGACATAGATATTATTCATTCTTTTTCCCTGCAAAACAATCTTATCAGTAATCAGGTTAATCACAAAACATTTTGTGGAAGTAAAAGCAACCAGGTTACTTCTGTCACATAGTTGTGATACACTGATCAGACTATATTTCAAGCCATCTATTAGATACATATGTTTAATAGATCGTGTATCATCCTTAACTACCTTACCAACCCCAATAATTTCACCTTTCTTTCCGTTTCCAAAGGAGACATTTCCTCATTTAAGACTTTCAAGTGAAAGGAACTATTCCATATTCCCAGTCACATGCTTTGAGAAACCACTATCCAAGTACCAAATCTGGATGCCTCCTCTCACTTGAACCTACACAAGGAAATCAGGGGTTAGTTTTAAGAACCCAAACTAGTTTGGGTCATTTTCTATGAGAGAATGGATGAATCAATTTTTTTCTGGCCCAGCTTGGTAGCAAGTTTTTCTTTTTAATGAATCTCTCATTTTTCTTATTGGCCTTCTCTTTTACAGCACACTCATATTTATAATGGTCAGTCTTCCCACAATGGGTGCAGATTTTATTTTCAGGGAGAGTGAGATACTTGCTTTTGGGATCCCACTTAGGCAATTGACTCCCAAAACCAATCCATCTTCTGTTGCTAATGTGATTCTCTTGAAGCCATATCAGGGCGACAGAGGATTTATTCCATTTACAGGTTCGATCTAATTCATGCTTGACTTTGCCAAGTTGTTCATTAAGAGTTCTTATTTGCTCGTCATTAGCATACATCTTATATTTTAATTTTCCTATTTTTTCTTCTAACATGACATGAGAGTGATCAACTACCTTTTTACTGGATCCTAGTCTTAACTTTAAGTTTTCAGATTTTAGCTCTAGAATCTCGATTTCGAGTGGATGAACCTGGTTCATCAAGACAGTGTTTTTCTTTTCAGATTCACTGACCCTTATCTCCAGGTCCATGCATTTTGCTTTTAGCATTGCACACTCTTTATATAGTTGATCCTTCTCTTTGGTTGTTTCCTCAGAATCATCTATGAAGTCAAGTAGCAACTCAGAGAGTTTCTCCTTAGATAAAAACTTTATTTTAGTTTTAAGTTTTGAGACACTTACCTCTGGGTCTTCATAAGTCTCCTCATTAGATTCTCCAATTGCCATGAGAGCCTGATCTTCTGTCTCACCATCTTCTGATTCTTCATCTAAACTTTCCCCCCAAGCAGCAACCATAGCCTTTGTTGTGTTTGTCTTAGGTTGAACCTGTTCCTTCCTTCTGTTCCTTCTCTCATATCTTTCCCTTTTCCACTATACTTCCCACTGAGGACAGTTTTTAATGAGATGGTCAGTCTTACCACATTTATAGCATCCCTCGTTAGCTGACCTTTCTGGTGCCTTTGCCTTATTGAAGTTTCCTCCCCTGGAGATGCCCTTAGTCCTCATGAGAAAGTTTCTGAATTCTTTGGTTATCATGGCCATCTCATCCTCCTCCAGATCAGCTCCCTCAGTGATCCTCAGTGCTAGACTTCTCTCCTTCTTTGGGGCATCCGTCTTCATGGTTTGCCTTCTGAGTTCATAAGCAGTGAGGTTTCCAATCAACTCATCCAGTCTAAGGGTTGCCATATTTTTGGATTCCTGGATAGCAGTGATCTTGCTTTCCCAGGAGATAGGCAGAACCCTTGTCAAGATCTTCTCTACCTTGTCTTCTTCAAGTATGATTCTTCCAAGAGACTTGAGTTCATTTGTCAAGGTTGTGAACCTTGTGTACATTTCCTGAATTGTCTCTCCTTCTTTCATAGTGAAGTTTTCATACTGAGAGTATAGTAGTGTACCTCTAGACCTCTTCACTTGAGCTGTTCCTTCATGGGATACTTGTAGAGTATCCCAGATTTCCTTGGTAGTGGTGCAACTTTGGACTCTACTGTATTCATCTGGTCCTAATCCACACACTAGCCATTTTTTTTCCTTGGCATTCTTCTCCAATTTCTTCAGATCTTCAGTCGTGCAGTCAGCCCAAGTCTTAGGTACATCTACACCTTCAGTAGTTTTCTTCATTGTTGCAAGTGGTCCATCAGTGACTATGTCCAGAGTTCATAGTCCTCTCCAATAAGGTGGTCCTTCATTCTATTCTTCCACAAATAATAGTACTGACCATTGAAGAGTGGTTTCCGTGTAGTTGATTAACCTTCCTAGTTCCCAGGTGGTGCACTCATCTTGATCTTTTCCAAGGTGTTAGCCTTTTCAAGGATAACCTGCTCTGATACCAATTGATGTTTTAGACGTCAATACTACACAATATTATAAGTTAATTGTGCAGTACCCAATTTTCGAGTGCTGTCTAATAAGAAGAACCTGGTTCTTCTTGGTGTACTACTTACTACTATTTGCAGAATATTAAAGCAGTAAAGTAAAGACACAAATATTTTACGTGGAAAACAACTGGCTCAAAAGGTGAAAAAACCATGACCTACTCCTCGGTAGGATTTGCTCAAACACTTTACTAAAAATTCTGAGCCAAACAGACTTACAAAATAAACTCTTTTGTAATTCTAAGATTAACTCTAACCCTATGTAGTAACTAGCCTCTAGCTAATTTCTACCAGCTTCAAGTTAACTCTAACTTGAACAAAGGTGTACCTATTACAATTTGCTTCCAAAAAGCTGAAAAAATACAATGTTAAAACTCCTACTACAACCAACTAGACTCAATGATAAACAATGGAACTGTTTCTTCTAGTTGAACTGTAGCCTTTGCACAATACTTCTGTTTGCAAATATCTGGGAATTTTTCTTTCAGAACTTGATTCAATTTAGTCTTTGTGCGTCGATCACTTTCAGTAGTAATACTTTGAGTATTTATAGAGTCAGTTGTTGAGCTTGTCTTTATATTCCAGTTCAACTATACTTGGGTAAACCAATTCGAACCAAACTCAACTTCCTTCCTTTATTTCTGTCCTAGCTGAATTCAATTTGTGTCATCTTCATCAGTTTGCAATCGTTTCGTATTAGAAGACATCTTCTTAGTTCTTTGATACTCAGCAACCATTGATATCTCCTATCTTGTACGATTTTTATGCCCACTGCTCCATTCAGGTGTGTAGGCTTTGATGGACCTAGTTCAACTTGTCAATATATGTAAATCTTCAAAACTCATTTAGTGACATGGGCCAACAGTTATAAACTCTGTGATGATCATAGAATATTTGGTACTTTCTAGCTCTTACTTTTTACATGCATGCTAGTAGGAGAGGCTTTTTTATGCCTCGATAGGATTAGTAAGGTAAGGTTTAGTCCAGTTTGTGTTGCTCTTGTCCTATGCCTTCGGAAAGATATCAAAATGGCTATGAGATTTTATGCCCTCGTGACACTTTTTCGGCAGCTACACCATGATCCTCTACATGAGGCTGCCTTAATAAGGCAATGTGACGTGCAGAGGAGTGATTATATAGCCAAGGTATAGAGGCAACACTACTGGTGCTATTTTCCCCCTTATTTGTACTCGTCCTATGTGTTTTGTTGTTTATTATTAATAAAACTAACCTTAAGCACCTCGCCTAGTGGATTTTCTAAAAAAAAAAATAGTTCAAATGAAAAGGGCTGAAACCCTAATTTTGGATAAAACACAAAATCAACAAAAAATAAAGGGAAAGAACACATATTAGCACAGAAATGAACACATATAGGAAATTATTCAAATGGAAACCTAATACCGAACCAAGTTTGGTTCAAGTAACAGGGTTTGAAACCCTAAATTAGGTAAGCCACAAATTGACTAAAAAGACATATACATAAGTAATAGAACAAATATAGACGAAGAAATGTTAAAATACAGAGTTTGAACCAGATCAGGTTCAAATCAAAGAAGATCTGGAATCCTAACCTTTAGGGTTTAGTGCGAATCAAGAGAGATATGAGAGAATCATTACAAATAACGCACTTGAACTTGAGATTTTCCAGATTCAAGAAGTAAACATAGATTTGGACGGAATCAAAGTGTGGCAATTTCCATGTTTAGGCAAGTACCTAAGTTATTCCGGAATCTAGCACCAAATAAAGGAAGAACCCTAGAATGGTAAGGGAAGGAATCCCATTAGGACCGGGATTTGGGAAGATTTGGGTGAGGCGGCGGGGTTAGGGTTCATCAGGGAGGGAAAATGAGGGTGGCGACTTTAGAGAAATGAGGGTTAGGGTAGAGAGGAGGGATATAAGGGAAGAGGGTCGTTAGTTGTGGGTCGTTGATCATTTTTATCAACGGTCAGGATTTAGGAGGATTGGGGGTCGGGTTTTTAATGGATGTTTAGTGTATTGGGCATAAGCAGATTGGGTTGGTTTGGGTATTTTTAGGTTCGAATTAGTTATAGAATTAGGGCCAGATTTGAAATACCCAATTTTAATAAATAATAATTTACAAAAATAATAGATAAATAACAAAATATATTATTTGTGCATGCAAATGATTAAAAATAATTGTTTAACATTATAAAAAATATGAAAAGTTATTTTTGCATAAATAAAGTAATTTAAGTACATATGGGCTATTATTGCAAAATGTGTAATTTGGCCTAAAAATGCAAATATAATTATAAGAAATGTAAATAAAATATTTAAAACCTAATGTGGGTATAAATTATGAGTTTAGATGATTAAATCATCAAAAAAAATAATTTGGAGGATAATTATTGGATATTTATATAATAAAATGGAGAAATAAATTGATTTAAAGCCTTTAAAAATCATAGAAAATTATGAAAAATGTTGTATATGTTTGTAGAAAATTATGAAATAATATACCACCAAAAATTCGTCAATGTACTCTCGGAAGACTTGGTTCATCAGGGTGCAAAATGTGGCTGGAGCGTTAGTCAAGCCGAATGGCATAACAAGGAAGAACAACCCATATCTTGAATTTTCCTTCATAAGGACCAAGATTTACTGGTACTTCTTTGGCTATTCCACCCACTAGCTGAGGAGGTGAGTTGATAGCCTTGACATGAGCTTTGCCCTTTCCTACAACTATACCAAGGCGCTCCAGCTGATTCGAGGCCAAGTAGTTGTGGGTAGCACCCGTGTCTATCAGCGCCTGAATGGGCTTGCAATTTTCCATCATCTCAACGAACATTAAGGTCCTCTCTTGTTTAAGAGGAGTCCTCTCATCTGCGTTCTTTTTACCTTTCTTTGTGGTTGGGCAGGGGTCCTTCTTCTTATGGATACCAACATTGGTTCTCACTAGTGCCTCAGAAATAGATCCAACCATTAGATTGAAGGCACCTACTGGTTCGATCTGGTCTGCAACATCTGCTTCGTCATCCGTCCCATCATCAAAAGTTTTATGGGCGATCATCTATGCATGTGGGCATTCATTATTCCAATGTGGCCCGCCGTAATGACGACATCCTAAAGGGGGCTTTCTCCCCCGATCATTGTTGTTTGACGCAGCACTATTTCTGTCTGAGGAAGGAGCCTTAGATTTGGTTGCACTTCGATCTCCCCGACTTCTACTAGGGCCACCATTGCTAGGCTGGCCCCCTTTATATCCCGCTCGGACAAATGGTTGAGGCCTATCCTTCTGAGTTTTAATTGATAGTCCCTAAGGCATCCCACTGCTCGGATTGCCTTGGGTAGGGTATCTACCCTTTGTGTTTGCAGCTCCATGCAGGCATAAGGTTTTAACCCTTCCAGGAATGTGAAGAGTTTGACTTTGTCCCCCATGTCACGTATGTTCAGCATGACCACGGAGAATTCTCGCACGTAATCCCGCACTGATTTAGTCTGGCGGAGCTCCCGTAGTTTTCTCCATGCATTGTACTAAACATTTTTAGGGAAGAACTGTAGGCGTATGGCTGCCTTCAGTTCTGCCCATGGCTCCAGAACATCTTTATCGGCCCTGATAGCTTCGTACTTCACCTGCAACCAGAGTTTAGCATCACCCTAAAGGTACATGGCAGCAGTTTCTATATTTTAGTTTCTTCTAGGCCTCTCGCGACATCGAAGTACTGCTCGATGTCGAAGATGATGTTTTCCACTTCTTTAGCATTCTGAGCTCCACTGTATGGAGTTGGCTCAGGAATTTTAATTTTTTGTGCCATGGGGCCGAGGTTCATAACACCCCCAATTTAGTTTCCATCTCCTCGAAGCAGGCCTTGTAAAGCAGCATTGACAACATTGAGCTGACATGTCAAGTTGTCTATAGTTTTTTTCATGGCAGTCACCATGTCTGCCTCTTGTTCCCTATATGATAAATCCTCTGCACGCTCCTATTGGAGGCCCTCGAATTTACCAAAAATTTTGGATGCCTTTGTGGCTGTCATTTGTCGATCTCCTTCAGAGTGGCGACTGATCTTTTCTATGTCAACTTCGGCATGGAGCATTCTACGGTCCAGGTCGTCCAACCTTTGCACTAGGTGATACACTCAAATTACACTTCAAAATAGTGTAAAGCGGTCGAAGTCAAATATAATAAACCAACAAGGTTGGGGTCGAATCCCACAGGGAATAGGTGTGAAAATAATACTTTGATAGTGTGATTCTTAACTCAAATCATAATTTCATTCCATTAGTGAACGGGAATATGGGGGTTTTTTGTGTAATAATCTAGTAAATGTGGTGGAAATGAGAATTAGTTAAAGTTGTAATTAATATGATTAAGTAGACCAAGGTTGTGTCCCTTTTTATGAAGTGTAATGCAAATGGGTATTAATATGATATATATCTAATGAGAACTTCTTGATATGCAATGATTTCTAAATGTCTACCCAATATTTTCCAATAATAAGGTAGAATCTCTTCTTTATAGTTTTCCCAACTATAAAAGAGTTGCAATAAAACCAAATCACTTATTGCCAAATAAAACCAACTTATTCCTAAGTGATTCTATTAAACAATAAAGCCTTGAGTCTTTGATATTTACTCTTACTAAGTCTAACCCACTTTTCCAAGCTAAGAAAGAATTTATGGCATAAGTTAATGTATGCAACCACTAACATTAAATATGACATGAAGAGTAAATAAATATCAACAACCCATTATGCATATATTCAATGGCAAATACCCAAACACATAATACCCATTTAGGGTCCACAACCTTAGTATTTAAGGCTAGCTACACATAATAAATGATAAAAAACTAAGAATAATAAGTGTCATGAATGCTTACAAAACCAAGGATTTTTTGCTCTAATGCTTCCAAAAAAGGAGGAGAATATTTAATAGGCTAATGTCCCTCTAAAACAAGACAAGTATGACCCACAAAACCCTAATAAATCTATTTATAGTGGGCTAAAAATCGGGGCCAAAAATGGACAAAAATACCCCTTCAGGTCAACTATGCGTTCGCGTCTCTAAACCCTAGTTTCCAGGTAGTCACCGCATTGTTGATCTGCGGTTCGCATTGTTGATTTTCAGTTCGCATTGTCGATCTGCGGCTTGCATTGTTGATATGCGACCGCAGATTTGCATCGCATTCTTGAGGCACCATCAGGTACCAGGGATTCTGCGGTTAACTCTGCGGCTCGCATGTGAGTTATACGGTCGCATAATCGACCGCATTCTTGCTCTTGAATTTGGCCTATCTTTCTGTTGAGGTCTGATATCCCTTGGTGCATTATGTGATTCGCATGTTAGATCTGCGACGTCCTCTTGTAAAATATGCGATTGCATAGTGTCAATTTCCTCACTTTTTATCTCCTTTGATCTCTTTTCCATGTTCTTTAGTGTTTAAGCCTCATGCACTACAAAACATCAAAATTCTATAAGTATAAAAGGTAAATGCTCTTGAAACAAGCTATAATCTAAGCAATTTGGTATTAAATGTGCCAAAATTCTCCGCACATCAACACCCCCAACTTAAACTCTTGCTTGTCCTCAAGCAACTGAAATGACTCTATCGTAACTTAAACTTTAACTACAAGACCGGAAACAACTATGACCACGAACAGTGTTAAGTGTCAGTACTGCAAGCATGCATTTCATCCAATTACCCGTTATGAACAGTTACTACTATTTACAAGGAAACTACTCAACTTGTGAACTTTGAGCCTCGAGCTATTTGACAAAATGTTACTCTCAGCTGATTGTACTTGCACCCGACTTCAATAACTCAACCACTGTTACACTCCACAGTACATGTGCCCTCACCACAAAGAAAGAAAGTCCCAACTGACAATATTTACAATGACAACAAGGGACATATTTACACAAACACTCACACTCACAATGAATTTCAAGTGTTATAACACATCACCATAGGCTTGCCCTTATTTTAATTTGTCGCCATTTTAAGAAAATTTGATTGGAGATCCCATAAGGACTTTCTGGCTTGTAATGTAGGGTTAGGGAAGGGTTGAATAATCATTTGGGTACAAGTGACTACACCCTCCTTGAACAATACTCACATCTTTCTCTCTCAGTGCCTTTGTTTCTTTTTAAATCTCATAGCCTCGTTGGTGTTTAGCTACCAATTGTAGAACGACCTCACTAAATTTCTTCAAAGCTTCTATATATATCTTTTTTTTATATACATTTGTATCTCTCTTTGTTTTTGTTTTTTTTTGTTTTTTTTTTTGGAAGCTTGAACAATTTTCATTTGAATCTTTTGAGGTATATGCTCTACACTCAATATACAACCTAGCCAATCTCTAAATCTTTCACCAAACCCCCAACTTAGGCTTTTTGCCTCATTTTCAATATTCAAGAAGGGACTGGTTCAAAAGAGGGGATTACTTTTCAAAACGGGGAAGGCTTGTAATGAGGTATCCAACAAAAAGGCTAAAGGCTCAAATGGGGAAACTAGTGGTATTCATGCAAACATTTTGTAGCTTGAAAGGTTCACTGGGTTTCTCAATATAGAACGCCTAAGTTCATTTCTCCAACTCAATGCACTTATTATTAGCATCGAACAACCAACTGGGAAAGTTCTAGCTGACAGAATTAAACACAAGAATTATTGATACAAACATATATCACACACGGCACATGTATGTTTCGTTCAACATCATTTTAGCTCAAGAGTCAGGGCTTGCCGACTCAAAACTTTCGTTATTTACATGTATAATTCTAAGTACACATAGAGTCAAAAGGCGAGCCTCAAGTTCGCAGAGTTGATTTTTTTTTTTTTTTGTTATTTCTTTTATATAAGAAAGCTATGGATTATTTACAGATATACATGCTTCAGACTAGACACTTACACTAAACTGGTCAATATGTTTCGTCTTAGTGCCATGGTTCTACTATTCCACCCTTGGAGAAGAACCCGGCGAAGAAAAACCAAAGGGAATTCATTACTAACAACTAAGGAGAAAAAACACGACATAAACTAGCAACTTGTTTTGGCTTTTTTTTTTTCATAAAATGCAAACAAGAGTTAGCGGTAATGGAATATATTAATATCACAAACGAAATATGTACACTGGTTTACTGGCAACTTGGACATAGTACATAAACAAAAACAAAAACCATTCATACATAAAACAAAATTACGAGTACTATATTGTCCAAGTTGTCACAAAAATACATACAACCACCACCCCCAACAAAAAAGGTATGCATTGTCCCCAATGCATAAGAAATGTAAAGACGGAGCTAGGGGATCCCTGGGGCACGTTAAGCGCTATGGGAGTCGGTGTTATCCTCAACTGCCACATGGACAGGAGCATCTGACTGCTCAGTAGGTGGAATAGCAGCTACTGGTGGTGGAGGAACTGATGCAGGCTCAGCGGCAAGAGTGATCGGAGTGTAGGAGCTGCCGCTCTCATCTGCTGGTGGCTGAAGTGAGGCTGGGGCAGCTGTGTCATCCAGATAATGGTGAATAGCAAGTTGAATGAGCACCTCCTCTGTCGTCTCTACAACTGCAGTAATGACAACCCCCTTTCCCTTCTCCTGAGGACCCTGCTCCTCGTCAGACGAAGAGGACTCTTCCTCGGACGACTCACCCTCAGACTCTGAAGAATGTCTGAACTCCTCTCCAGAAGGTATAGCAACAGTTGCGGGAGGAGCTGAAGGCGGAGGAATAATCGGCGCGGCCTGGGCTGTCATCAGCGTGGAGAAATCAAGGCCTAGCCCAGGCTCGGAGGTACTAACTCCCTGTTCCCCTTCCTTGATCAGGAGGGATGAGAAGTCAAACTCCAGGTGCTGCAGTCGATGGATCTCCTTCTGCAAAGTGGACACATCGGTCCGGAGCTCTGGCAAGTGTCTAACCTCACCTCACTCAACCTTTTCAATGCGTGCCTCAAGTCCTTGAAGGCAACCCTCAAGAGCAGTTACTGAAGACTAAATGGTGGTGAGGGTCTGCCGGATCAAAGTAGGAAGTTCTCTCAGGAGCTCGTCTACCTTAGCATTGGCATGCTCAGCTAGGAGACCAAGCTGGGAGAGGACGGGCAGCGGAATGGCTGAGGGGGTACCAGCACAGGCAGTAGGCTGTGAGGTAGTGGTGGATGGCTCTCGCTGTAGAAGGCTAGGGCTCTAAGGGCTCTACCTCTATAGGGGTAGACATTGGGATGACTGGAGGAGCAACTGCTGCCCTGGGCCCTGCATCACTGATACGGGTGATGTCGATATCCTTGTCAATCTTTACTGCCTTGTCACATGTAGGTATAAGAGGGACCTGACCAGCTCGGCACAATGCAGTGATGAGGCAAGGAAAAGGAAATGAAGTCTTCTTTTTCCAAGCTCGGATCCCAATCTCTTGAAAAATAATGTCGGTCACATCAACATTGATCCCTGACATAATGCAAGCAATGAGAATGACCTTCTCAATGCTTATATGTGTTTCGTTTCTGGTGGGAATCAGACGGGAGGCGACAAAAGCAAGCCAGAATCTTCCTTCTCTCGAAAGATCGTCTTTGTAAATCTTGTGGTTGGGAGAAATCCAGGCCCGAGTCCCTTTTTCAATCACAGAGGCAACCCAAGCACGCTCTCCATCTTTGTTGGCCAGTTTGGCCTCGTATTCCGCCGTTCTTGGGCGCGATATTGAAAAATACCAAGCATGGATGGCGGCCTGGTGACACTCCACTTCAAACCCCCTGACTAACACTGCCTCACTGAAAATTTTGTTCCTCTTGTGATGGGCATTTCTAGAAGCAACATAAGAGGCATAGAAAGATGCCAAGCCAAGGTTAATCCGATGTGTCCTTCTATTGCAAGAATTTGACTTTGAGGTCAAAGACCGGAAAGGCACTGAGAATAAAGTTGCGGACCATCTCTCTCGAATTGAAGAAAATGGGCACCCGAAAGATGACTTAGACATTGATGATGCCTTCCCTGATGAGAATATTCTGGCATTATCTTCTTCTTCAGCTCCTTGGTATGCCGATATTGCAAATTATTTGGTGAGTGAGCTTATACCTGATGGCTTGGAGTCATACCCGAAGAATAAATTTTTGAGGGATTGGGAGGAACCATTTCTGTTCCGCATTTGTGCAGACAAAATTATTAGAAGATGTGTCCCAGAAGAAGAAGTGATGCCTATTCTAAAGGAATGTCATGACTCACCTGCGAGGGGTCATCATGGAGGGAACCGGACGGCGTCGAAAGTTCTTGAATGTGGATACTATTGGCCAACTCTCTATCATGATGCAAATCAAATGGTCAAAGCTTGTGACCAATGCCAACGACAAGGGTCAATCTCCAAGAGGCATGAAATGCCAATGAATTTTGTGTTGGAGGTTGAAATTTTTGACGTATGGGGCATCGATTTTATGGGGCCGTTTGTAAGTTCTTGTGGGATGAAATACATTCTTATAGTCGTGGACTATGTTTCCAAGTGGGTTGAAGTCGTTTCCTTGCCAAACAATGAATCTAGGAGTGTAACCGCATTCTTGAAAAGAAACATATTCACACGGTTCGGCACTCCTAGAGCAATTCTCAGTGACGGTGGTTCTCATTTTTGCAACAGGGCGTTCAATGGCCTATTGGAGAAGTATGGTGTAAAGCACAAGGTGGTGACGCCTTATCATCCCCAGCCGAGTGGCCAAGTTGAAGTCTCCAACAGGGAGATAAAGAACATCCTAGCAAAAACAGTTAATGCAAACCGGACCGACTGGTCAAGGAAGCTGGATGATGCATTATAGGCCTACCGGACCGCATACAAAACTCCTATAGGTACCTCTCCATACAGGCTAGTGTTCGGAAAAGCATGTCATCTACCCGGGAAGCTTGAGCACAAAGACATATGGGCACTCAAGAAATTGAACCTGGACTGGAATGAAGCTGCTAATTTGAGGCTCAATCAACTCAATGAAATGGAGGAATTCCGTTTCCACGCTTATGAGAGCGCAGCTATGTATAAAGAGAGGATGAAGGTTGTCCATGACAAGAAGATCCTGAAACGGGAGTTCCATACTGGTTACTTGGTGTTACTATTCAATTCCCGACTCAAACTCTTCCCCGGCAAACTCAAATCTAAATGGTCTGGCCCTTTCAAAGTGATGAATGTCTCTCCTTTTGGTGTTGTGGAACTAGCAACTGAGGACGGACTTTGTACGTTCAAGGTAACGGCCAACGCATCAAACACTACTTGGGTAGCAATGGTGAGAGGCATGTGGTAGAGCAATTAACTCTAAAGGACGGTCCTTGTCCTACTAATGAATGACCCCAAGGGAGTACCAACTTCGTCGTGCCACGACGTTAAATCAAGCGCTTCATGGGAGGCAACCCATGTGTGGCAACATTTTATGTTTTATCTCTTTTTCATCTTCATTTTTTTTATAAATGTGGCTTTCGGAGCAATTTAACGGGTGCGTGAGTGCAGATAATGTAAACAAAAGCAAAGATAGGGTTGAAGTGCATGAAAACCACGAAAAAAATTGGTCAGTTTGCGACGCATATGCTACCGCATTTCATGTCTGCGGTTCGCATTATGGTCGCAGACATCAACAGTTTTCTTGGAAAATGTTCGTGATGCAAAATGTGATATCAAGATGCACTATGCGAAACACATTTCTTTTATGTGATCGCATACGTTCACCGCATTTCCAACTTGGTAAGCCATTTAATATTTCACCTCATGCTGAAGATGTGATCGCACACTCCTTTCTGCGATCTCTCCCCCATCACATTTCACCCCTAGGTAAGTCCTCATGTTCTTGCTCTCGCATCTTCCCTCTTAAACAAAAAACTAAAAAAAAAAAGAGAAAACGAAAAGGAAAAGACCCAGAACGGGCAAATAGGAATCGAAAGAGCAAAGAACCTAAATTGCAACAGTTGAGTGGCAATTCCATCTAATCTTCTACATCTACTAATCTGGTATGTCCTTCTCTCCCCTCTTCTATAGTCTCCCTTTTTGTTTTATTTTTTATTGATTCATGGATTCTGTAATGTCTTTGTTGTGTTGTGGTGACATCGTAAAGGGGAGGGGGAAGGGTAGATATTTTGACTTGTAATTAGGCCTGGGAGGTTGATAATCTTTCAAATCCGCCATAGTTAAGGCTAGACTGATGTAATTGAAGGATCTGCGGATCGCATTTCTAAAATGCGGACAGCATTTGTGTATCCAGCCCTAGGCCCATTGGGAATGAAGATATATGCGACGCATTTGCAATCGCATAGTCAAAATGCGGTTCGCAGATGCGTCGCACCCTTCCGCAGTATGCTTCCCCAGCCCACCTCCCAGTCTGCGACCTGTCTGCGATCGCATAATCACCTTTGCGGTGAGTTATGCGATCCCATATTTATTTCCATTTTGCCCATCCACTTCTGCGATGCATATGTGAACCGCGTAGTGGTTATGCGGTTGCATATGCTATCGCATTAGTGCTCTTTGTTTAACTATGTTTGCTTATGCAATAGGTTTGTGATCCGCATTGTGGTTATGCGATCGCATACCTCATCGCATAAGTCAAAATTTCTGTCCTTTTTGTCCGCCCGTCCACTCACGCGTATTTTCTCTTTGCAGCAATGCCTCGTAAGCATACAATATCTAAGAGAGCCTCCACAAGCAGGCAAGCACCTCCACGCAAGCGTGCACGTCAAGCACCTCCATCGGACATTGTTGAAATCCCCTCCCAGTCTGATGAGGGGGATAGTGAACAGATAGCGAAGAGCAGCGTGATCTATAAAGATTATCACCTTGGATCCCGAAAGATAAGCCCGAAATTTCTCAAAAGCATAGACAATAGCAAGTAGTTCTTGCTCTGTCACAGTGTAGTTCATTTGGGCTCCGTTGAGAGTTTTGCTTGCATAGTAGATGGGATGAAGAACTTTGTTGTGCCTTTGACCCAAAACCGCTCCAATAGCTACACCACTAGCGTCACACATAAGCTCGAATGGGAGAGACCAATCCGGTGTGACAATAATAGGGGCCGTGGTGAGATTTTCCTTAAGCTCCTCAAATGCTTTGAGGCATTCATCATTGAACAAGAACTTGGCGTCTTTTTCAAGGAGTTTGCACATAGGTTTTGCAATTTTTGAAAAGTCCTTGATGAAGTGCCGACAGAAGCCGGCATGACCAAGAAAGCTTCGGATGCCTTTCACCGAAGTTGGAGGAGGGATTTTGGAGATGAACTCAACCTTCGCCCGATCGACCTCAATGCCCTTTTTTGAAATTTTGTGCACCAACACAATCCCTTCATCGACCATGAAGTGACATTGTTCCCAATTAAGCACAAGATTGGTTTCTTCACACCGTTTTAGCACTTGCCGAAGGTTGTCAAGGCAATGCTCAAAAGAATCACCAACCACCGAGAAATCATCCATGAAGACTTCCAAAAAATCCTCCACCATATCGGAGAATATGGACAACATACATCGTTGAAATGTGGTCGGGGCATTGCACAACCCAAAAGTCATCCGACTAAAAGCAAAGGTGTCGTACGAGCAAGTGAAGGTTGTTTTCTCTTGATCTTCCAAAGCTATGTTGATTTGGTTGTAGCCGGAATATCCATCAAGGTAGCAATAGAAGGATCTTCCCGCTAGCCGATCAAGCATTTGATCAATAAAAGGCATAGGGAAATGATCCTTGCAAGTAGCATTGTTAAGCTTCCGGTAGTCCATGCACACTCTCCATCCGGTGACCGTCCGCATAGGGATAAGTTCATTCTTTTCGTTGTGGATCACCGTCATGCCTCCTTTATTTGGCAGACATTGCACTGGACTGACCCACGGACTATCCGCAATGGGGTAGACAACTCCGGCGCCCAACCATTTGATTATCTCCTTCTTGACTACCTCTTGCATAGAGGGATTTAATCTTCTTTGATGCTCTACACTTGGTTTGCTCCCTTCTTCCAATTGGATTTTGTGTTCACATATTCCAACGGGAATTCCTCGGATGTCCGCTATTGTCCATCCAATCGCTTGTCAGTGCTCCCGCAAGACATTTAGCAATCCATCAACCTGCACATCATTCAACAAAGAAGACACGATTACGGGTAAAGTATCGTTAGAGCCAAGAAATTTATACCTCAAGTGCGACGGGAGTGGTTTGAGCTCAAAGTGTGGTGGCTCCATGATTGAAGGATTTTCGGGCGGTGTCATTCGATTCTCTAGGTCGAGGGAAAGCTTCTTTGGTGCATATGTATAGGACCCACGCCCTTCCAATTCATTGACTATCTCCGCATAACCCTCAATGTTTTCATCATCAAAATTTACCAAAATTTCCGCCAATGCCTCGCCGAGGCCCTCTTCTCCCATTTTCATCACAACGTCATCTTCCACCTCATCAACAACATCAATTACCGAGATCCCCTCATATACGCTTGGAAATTTCAACCCTTTGATTGCTTGGAATGTAACTTCTTCATCATTCACTCGGAATTTGATTTCATGTCTTTCCGAATCCATTAATGCTCTTCCCGTTGCGAGGAATGATCTTCCTAAAATGATAGGGATCTCCTTATCCACCGCACAATCCAAGATGACAAAGTCGGCCGAGAGAAATAACTTCCCCACCTTCACTAGAACATCATCAACAATGCCCAAGGGTTTCTTTATGGTTCGATCGACCATTTGCAAACGCATGCTAGTTGGTCTTGGAAATCCCAATCTCTCTTTCTTGTAAATAGCAAGAGGCATCAAATTTATACTAGCACCGTTGTCACAAAGTTCTCTAGCAAAATTTCTCAACCCAATGGTGCATGGGATAGTAAAAGCTCCGGGGTCTCCTTTGTTCTCCACGGTTGATGAAGCAATTATTGAACTAACCCGATGAGTCAAATTTACCACCTCATTCTTTGTTGTTCTCTTCTTTGTCATCAACTCTTTCAAGTACTTAGCGAACCCCGGCATTTCCTGTAAGGCTTCCAAGAATGGAATATTCACCGAAAATTGCTTCAAGATGTCATAAACTTTTTCAAACTTCCCATCATCCACTCTTCGTGCAAGCCTTTGAGGAAATGGAGGGTTAGGCCTAGGAATTGGTGGAGGAGCTTTTGGGGTATCCTTCGCCTTTTCCATGGCCTTTCCTTTTCTTTCTCTTTGAATCTCATCCTCTAGGGGGGTTTCCTCAACCTCCACTACTACCGGCAACTCACTCCGTGCTTCCTCTCCTTGATCAATGTTCTCAACATAAACCACTTTATCAATATCATCTTGAATAACCTTACCACTTCTTGTTGTGATGGTCATGCAATGAGATGTCGACCCCCCTGGGCCGCTTTTTGGGTTGACCACCGTGTCACTTGGAAGTGTGCCTTTTTGCTTGGGAGTTTGCTCTCTTGATAGATCTCTCATTTTTAATTCAAGTTTTTTAATCGAAGCTTGTGTGTGAACCCACCACCTTGGACATATTCCTCATTACTTCATCACTTTTCTCTTGATTTTCCAAAATCCGCTCTAGTATCCCTTCCATTTTCGATTCACTTGACGACCCCTCCTTGTATTGTGAAGAGTTGGAATACTGCCCTCGCGGTTGTACATAAGGGTTGGAGCTTCTATTGGAATAATTGTTGTTGCTATTCCAAGATCCTTGGCCACCTTGATCATTGTGCCAATTTTGTTGGCCTTGCCCTTGCGGGTTTGGACTCCAATTATTTTGTTGGTGGTAACCACCTTGAGAGTTTTGAACATAATTTGATTCTTCCCACTCTTGATTACCTATTGATTGCATGTCTTCCACCATATGCACTTTCTTCGTTTGATTTCCTTCAGCATCTTTGTCAATACATCAACATTAGTGGCAAGACCTGCAATCACTTGGTCTATTTATTAATTCTCTTTGATCATGTTTGCAAGAGAAGGAGTGCCATAAAAAATTCCCCCACTCGTATCTTTCGAATTCCATGCTTGATTGTGCTTAGCCATCTTGTCTAAAATTTGAGTAACACTAGCAAATGACTTATCTATGAAAGATCCATACGCGGCATTCTTTGCAATTGACTGGGAGAGTGGGTCCAAACCCATGTAAAAGTTCTCCATCAAAATGTTCTCCGGGAACCCATGGTTCGGTGATCTCATAAGATACAGCTTGAAACGGTCCCATGCTTCATGTAGGTGCTCCACCGGCATTTTCTTGAAGAAAAATATTCTGTCTCTAAGCTCAAATTTCTTGCTATCCGGGAACCACTTTGACAAAAAGGCTCGGACAAGCTCAGGCCATGTAGTGATGGTGTGAGGACGTAAGTTGAGGAGCCACTTCCTTGCCTCTCCCGCTAAAGAGTACTTGAACACCCGCAATCTCAAAGCGTCATCCGACACATTGGTCTGTTTGTGCATGGCGCAAACACCCAAGAAGTTCCTTAGGCGTTGTGTTGGATCATCATCAGTTAATTTGTGAAATAATCCTTCTGCCTTAATTATAAGTATCATTCCATGGTCCACTTTAAATGTCGATGCACCAACTGCCGGTGGAAGGATGACATTGGATTCGTCGATGTATTCCTCAATATCGGCGAAAGGATTTTCCTCTTCTCCATAAAGCTCAGCCATTGTGACCTGGGACACCAATACAAAACAAGCAACTTGTGATGGAATAGAAACAGATATAAAGTGAAGTACACACTAACTAGTAATTTCAAAACCATATTCCCCGGGAACGGCGCCAAAATTTAATACGCTCAAATTACACTTCAAAATAGTGCAAAGTGGTCGAATTCAAATATGATAACCCAACAAGGTTGGGGTCGAATCCCATAGGAAATAGGTGTGAAAATAATACTTTGATAGTGTGATTCTTAACTCAAATCATAATTTCATTCCATTAGCGAGTGGGAATATGGGGGTTTTGAGTAATAATCTAAATGTAGTGGCAATGAGAATTAATTAAAGTTGTAATTAATATGATCAAGTAGACCAAGGTTGTGTCCCCTTTTATGAAGTGTAATGCAAATAAGTATTAATATGATATATTTCTAATGGGAAGTTCTTGATATGCAATGATTTCTAAATGTCTACCCAATTTTCCAATAATAGGGTAGAATCTCCTCTTTATAGTTTTCCCAAATATAAAAGAGTTGCAATAAAACCAAATCACTTATTGCCAAATAAAACCAACTTATTCCTAAGTGATTCTATTAAACAAGGTTTAAAGCCTTGAGTCTTTTATATTTACTCTTACCAAGTCTAACCACTTTTCCAAGCTAAGAAAAAATTTATGGCATAAGTTAATGTTTGCAACCACTGACAATAAATATGAAATGAAGAGTAAATAAATATCAACAACCCATTATTCATATATTCAATAGCAAATACCCAAATACATAACACCCATTTAGGGTCCACAACCATAGTATTTAAGGCTAGCTACACATAATAAATGACAAAAAGCTAAGAATAATAAGTGTCATGAATGCTTACAAAACCAAGAATTTCTTGCTCTAATGCTTCCAAAAAGGAGGAGAATATTTAATAGGGTAATGTCCCTCTAAAACTAGACAAGGATGACCCACAAAACCCTAATAAATCTATTTATAGTGGGCTAAAAATCGGGGCAAAAAAGGGACAAAAATACCCCTTCAGGTCAACTATGTGTTTGCGTCTCTAAACCCTAATTTCCAGGTAGTCACCGCATTGTTGATCTGCAGTTCGCATTGTTGATATGCGACCGCAGATTTGCATCGCATTCTTGAGGCAACATCAGGTATCAGAGATTCTGCGGTTAACTCTTCGGCTCGCATGTGAGTTATGCGGTCGCATAATCGACCACATTCTTGCTCTTGAATTTGGCCTATCTTTCTGTTGAGGTCTACGATCCCTTGGTGCATTATGCGATTCGCATGTTAGTTCTGCGACGTCCTCTTGTCAAATATGCAATCGCATAGTGTCAATTTCCTCACTTTTTATCTCCTTTGATCTCTTTTCCATGTTCTTGAGTGTTTAAGCCTCATGCACAGCAAAACATCAAAATTCTATAAGTATAAAAGGTAAATGCTCTTGAAACAAGCTATAATCTAAGCAATTTGGTATTAAATGTGCCAAAATTCTCCGGCACATCACTAGGCTGGTTCTTAGTTCATGCACTATATCCACGATGTGTCGTAATATGTCAACCGTCTCTTCAAGGGCCGCAATGCGGTCCCCATGATTCACCATAATTAGAAATAGTGGTAATGGCAATGTGTTCCTCGTCTGATGTCGAGCCTAGTCTCTGATACCAACTGTTACGCGACACCTTCCAGAGGTTCCTTGGAAGGGCGACGTAAGGCTAAGCAACTGATGTCAGTGCAGATGTTGTCCGCCAACCAAGGTCCCCTCAGTATACTAGACGAGATTGTCAGTGCCGTACGGGAAAACCAATGTCAAGAGCAATTGAGAGAACAAAAATCTGAATTGAAAGAAATCTTGATTGCATTAATAAAAGCTATTACAGAAAGGCAACACGGTGTCTAGGGGGAGAGATACCAGTACAGAGAATTGTTTTCTTGCTAGAAAGTTTTGATTGCTTGATCACCCTTAATAGTGCTTAAAAAAAATAAACTAAATTTACAAGACTAGACCTAACTAAGCTAGATAAACATAATGGAAGTAAATGGAATAAGACTACTCTATGTTTACAATGAAAAGGGCTTAGTTTTCTACAAGGTAGAAATAGGTCCGTTGTTAGAAACCTTGTCTTTGGCATCACGATGTGCGGTGTTGTCTGCACGCACGGCGTTGTTGGCATCTGCCTGCGGTTGGGCACTGGAGAGGGATATCGGTGGGGAGACAAGGGCACATGGGTGCTTGTCACTTGGCACAGCTAAGACCACGGGGCCGCCCGTGGCTCTAGGCGTTGGGAGGCTTGCCAGGACGCCACAGAGCGTGCTCAAGTGGTCATGGGGCATGGCTGGAAAGCCACCCATGACAATGCTTGTGCAATTTTCCTGACATAGTTCAAACCGGCTAGTAAGCATAAGAAAAGGAACAGACATCTCGTCGAATGTTTTTTCACAACTTTCACAAAAATAAGCTCACATAGGTAAGTGTACCACTATGCAATATCAACAACAAGAATTCCCTCAGGCCGACACAAGTCATCACAAATCAATCCCTGACACAGCCCACCTTGTCTCCCCATGTGTGCAATAGTAATGTAAATGCCCGCCTTGTCTTGCCACACGTGCATAATAACGCTCCCACCTTGTCTCTCCACATGCGCAACCTACATATATATACANATATATATATATATATATATATATATATATATATATATATATATATATATATATATATATATATATATATCCCGCCTTGTCACGTCGCATGTGAAAATATCAAAGTAACCACAGCACGGCGAAAACCTTGTGCAACCCCACATCAACAACCGCACGACAGAAACCTCGTGCATCACAATAACCACAACCGCACGGCAGAAACATCGTGCATCATCATAACAAGTACAACATCAACAATGACAATAATACAAAATACTGTAAATGAATCAACTCAAGAACCTTCGATCACAAGAAAGGATGAAACTAGTTCACAAGAAATAACCACAATAAGGAATACTAGGCATGATACGAACAACTCAACAAGGAAGAAAATAACATGTAACAGTAGTTCCACAATGTATGGTTCAACAACAAGAAACTAACACGAGTCTAAAAATTCCAAATAAAGGCAAGTCCACTAAGGCATAGAACCTCTAAGCTTTTTTTAAGGTTGGACAATTACAGGAGAGATACAGCCAATTCAACTAAAGGTAGGCAGCAAGAAGATCACTATAATCTCAATTAAGGGGGAACATTTACAAAAAGGGATAACTACAACTTCAAATAGGGATAAATAGTTAGGGAGAAGGTAACATGGCAATGGAAGAGATAACAGTCTCAATTAAGGCACATATGAATCAAATATCAATAAGAGTGGATCATGAAGCAGTTAATTCTAATTAAGCAGGTAAAGGTGAAACTAGTAATTAAGGAATGTAATCATACGAGTACAACTACATATTCAATGAATACAAGAACCTAGGAACCCTAAAAGGGCAATTTCCACAATATAAGTCCGAGCACGTACTCGTCACCTCACGTATACAGACTACAACCAACATAGAAGACTCAAATCCTAAGGGGTAGTTCCCCCACACAACGTTAGGGAAGATACTTACCTCAAAGAAGACAAATCGGTACTCAAAAATGAACTTCTCGGGTGAAAAGACCTCTGGACGACTCAAATCTAACCAAATAACTTCAAAGAAGAAATAAAAGTTATAAGAAACTATTTCGGATCATAAAGCCTCAATTTTATAAAAATCTAGAAATCGATCCCAAAAGTCGACCCTCGGGCCCGCACCTCGGAACCCAAAAAATTTCACAAAACCCGAACACCCATTCTGATATGAGTTCAACCATACTAAAATTATCAAATTCCGATACCATTTTCATCCCTCAAATCGTGATTTTTCATTTTGAAAACTTTCTTCAAAAACCAATATTTTCTTAACTCAACTCAGAAGGAGTCTGCATCTGCGAACTCAGCAAACCAGGCCAAGGACCGCATCTGCGGTTTTGTAGCCGCACTAACGACACCGCAGAAGCGAAAGGTGAAGCCGCAGAAGCGGATTCTTCACAGGTGCGATCGCTGGACCGCAAATGCGGCATTCGCACCTGTGTGCCAGCCTCCGTAGAAGCGAGAAAGTTCCCAGGACTTCATGACAGCAAAAGTGGCCAGGCTCACATAGAAGCGGAGCCGCACCTACGCTCCAAAGCGTCGCAGGTGCGAAACACCAGAAACAAACCTGCTCAAAACTATGAAAAACATCCAAAACTCGACCGAAACACACCCAGGGCCTCCGGGACCCTGTACAAGCATACCAACAAGTTCCATAACCTAACACGGACTCGCTCGGGGACTCGAATCGCATCAAACAACGATGAAACTATGAATTGCACCATGAATCGAACTTATGAACTTCCAATTCTTCCAACTTCTAACACTCGTGTCGAAACCTATCAAATCAACCCAGAATTACGTCAAATTTTGAAGACAAGTCCCAAATAACATAACGGAGTTGTTCCAACTCTCGAAATTGCATTCCGGCCCCGATATCAGCAAAGTCAACTATTGGTCAAACCTCTCCATTTTCCAAACTTCATTTTTTGCTGAAATGCTTCAAATCACTCTACGGACCTCCAAAATCAAATTCGTACGCACACCTAATTCCAAAATTACCCTAGGAAGCTTTTCAAGATCAAATGCCATTGAGCATGAATTAAATTCTCAAGACGACCGGCCAGGTCATTACAGATGCGCATGCTCCTATCGACTGTGGGAGTGAACCAAAATTTCATCAATGAAAACAATCAAAAAGGAGTCCAGGTAGGGCTTGAACACCCGATTCATCAAATCCATAAATTTTGTTGGGGCATTAGTCAAGCCAAATGATATCACTAAGAACTCGTAGTTTCCATACCGAGTCCCAAAAGATGTCTTAGGGACATCTGATGCCCTAATCTTCACCTGATGATAGCCAAACCTCAAATCAATCTTGGAAAACACCTTGGCACTCTGAAGATGATCAAATAAGTCACCAATCCTCGGCAATGGATACTTGTTCTTGATATTGACCTTATTTAACTACCAATAATTGATACACATCCTTATCGATCTGCCCTTCTTTTTTACAAACAACACCAGCGCACCAAAAGGTGATACACTAGGTCTAATGAATCCCTTATCAAGAAAATCCTACAACTATATCTTCAATTCTATCAACTCAATTGGGCCATACGATATGGTGGAATAGAAATGGCTTGTCCCAAAAATCAAGTCAATGCATAAGTCGATATCTCTATCGAGTGGCATCCCTAGAAAATATGTAGGAAACGCCTCTGGGTACTCAGGCATAAATGGAACCTAATCCATTGAAGGAACCCCCACACTGGAATCAAGAATATAGGCCAAATACACTAGATACCCTTTCTCGGCCATACGTCGAGCCTTCATATAAGAAATGACCCTACTAGTGGAAAGACCAAAAGTTCTTCTCCACTCCAATCGAGGCAACCCCGGCATAACTATCGTCACAGTCTTGGCGTGACAATCTAAAATAGCATGATTAGGTGAAAATAAATTCATCCCCATGATTACATCAAAACCTACCATATCAAGTAATAAAAGGTTAACCCTGGTGTCATAGCTCCTTGTAAGCGGCTAAAATCAGAGAGCCCAATTTTACGGTCATTACGACACTCAGAAGGCTTGAAGGTTCAAGTTTTGTCATCGAGGGGGCGCATCGAAGGCCCTCGACCTCAAGGTAGTGCAAATCGAAGATCAACGTGGAAAGGCGGGAAATTTCCAAAGGGAACGTGGTTAAAGCTGACAAAATAGTACAAGCCCGTGTCGTGGCATTAAATGGTTGTACCAGTCATCTCTCTTTGCATTAATTACACATGTACTATGCTGGGATTCCACCTCATATATAAAGGGTACCCTTGTCACTTTGTAATACAAAAGATACTCAATACACAAGACTAAGAACATTCACTGCCCTCTAACTCAAACATTATTTACCATTGTCTCATTGATTTATTGTCTTTCATTTATTGTGTTCATTAATTGTTCTTCATTCATTGCTCGATATTGATCATAATATCGAGAAACAATGGGTCAGAAGTCGACCCCGCTATTATGAAGATGCTCGAGGACCTCACAAAAAGGATTGAATCAGGCGAAAAGAAGATAGGAGCCAACGACAAAAAGGTGGAGACCTATAACTCGAGGGTCGATAAGATCCCGGGCGCACCACCGATTCTTAAGGGTGTAGATTCAAAGAAGTTCATGCAAAAACCATTCCCATCGATTGCGGCTCCAAAGCCCATCCCGAAGAAATTCAGAATGCTCGATCTCCCGAAATACAACGGGACCTCGCACCCTAATGAGCACATTACTACCTACACTTGTGCTGTGAAAGGGAACGACCTAAGAGATGACAAGATTGAATCAGTTCTGTTGAAAAAATTTGGAGAAACACTGTCCAAAGGGCCCATGATGTGTTATCGTAACCTGCCCCCGAACTCGATAGATTCATTTGCCATGATGGCGAACTCCTTTGTAAAGGAACATGTTGGTTCCATCAAGGTCACTACAAGGAAATCTGATGT
Source organism: Nicotiana knightiana (assembly GCA_005239525.1). Classification (NCBI taxonomy): domain Eukaryota; kingdom Viridiplantae; phylum Streptophyta; class Magnoliopsida; order Solanales; family Solanaceae; genus Nicotiana; species Nicotiana knightiana. The sequence goes on along the minus strand of ML434446.1, from coordinate 38,136 downwards.
CTTCAAAATCAAACAAAGAGAGAACGAGATGTTGAGGGAGTTCGTATCCCGCTTCCAAGTGGAATGAATGGAATTACCACCGATCTCCGACGACTGGACGGTGCAAGCCTTCACTCAGGGCTTGAATGAGCGAATTTCGATAGCTTCAAAGCAGCTGAAGCAAAACTAAATCAGTACCCCGCCGTGATTTGGGCGGATGTACACAATAGGTATCAATCGAAGATCAAGGTCGAGGACAACCAATTGGAAGCCCTCTCGGGCTCGGTGTATCCTAGCAAAGTCTTAGCAAAGTAATCAAGCCTTCCAGAGAGAGAGCCAAGGCTAAACAAAGAAAGTTATCAATCATACACAGAGAATCAGAGAAATATCCCAAGGTGCAACATACCTCGAAGTGATCAAAGGATGGATCGAGGCCAAAATCCTCGGGGATTCGTAAATAAAGCAAGGTTCGACAGGAACACTGGGCCGATACAAGAACCCCGGCTATCTAAGTACAATTTCAACATAAATGTTTCAGATATAGTATCAGTCATAGGTAAAATCAAAGACACCAGGTGGCCAAGACCCGTACTATCAGATCCTTCCCAAAGGAACACCAACAAGATATGCGAATTTCACGGTACGCACGGCCATAGGTTAGAGGACTCCAGACAGCTCCGAGAAGAGTTGGCCCGACTGATTAGCAAAGTTCACCTTCGAGAGTTCCTCAGTGAGCGAGCCAAAAACCAATTCCGGGAAAGAGAGGCAAACAGGAGAAATGAAACAGAAGAACCACAGCACATCATCCACATGATTATTGGAGGAGTCAACGTCCCCCAGGGACCCATTTACAAACAAACAAAAGTATCCATCACCAGGGAAAAGAGAACTCGGAGCTATATGCCTGAAGATGCTCTTTCATTCAGCAAAGAGGACATCGAGACCTTGTCTCAACCTCACAATGACGCACTGGTAATTTATTTTATTTTGAATAAATTTGAAATTAAACGTGTGCTCGTGGATCTAGGTAGCTCGGCCAACATAATTCGGTCGAGAGTGGTAGAGCAACTCGGTTTGCTCGACCAGATCGTTCCCGCCTCTCGTGTCCTCAACAGATTCAACACGGCAGGCGAAACAACTAAAGGGGAAATCACCCTCCTAGTCAGCATTGCCGGTACAATTCAAAATACCAAGTTTCATGTCATCCAAGGCGACATGAGATACAACGCATTGCTCGGAAGGCCATGGATTCACTGTATGAGAGCGGTACCGTCAACCCTTCATAAAATGATTAAGTTCCCTATGAAGGATGGAATAAAAACGATATACGGGGAACAACACACAGCAAAATAAATGTTCGCAGTGCATGACGTGGCACCGACGCCGGCACCTTCTACATCGAAGGAGCCAAAAAACAAGAAAATAGTCGAGTAAGCAATCACAAACTGCATGCTCGATGAACGATTAAAGGACCGTTCTGCGTCTTTGGAATGAGTAACTAAAGCATATCGAGGCCTGAACGCCACCACAGTTAAGGTACAACCCTCTCCCTCTTTCCTTCATGTTTTACATTAACCTATGTGCAGATTTTCAATTGAAAAGAATCGGAGCACCCTCCATCTCGAAGGCCTTATATTTTAAAGCATGTGTTGCACTCTTTTTCCCTCACGTCAGATTTTATCCCAAATGGGTTTTACCGACGACGTTTTTAACAAGGCAAGACCCATATGCTACCTGAGGAGAACTCACCAAGTATTCAAGGCTTCTCTTAGATCAACCTCAAATACTGGGGGCATCCCCCCGGGAGATCACGAAAATATGCTAAAAAGGGTATTGACAGGAGAATGATAACTAGACCAAACGGTCGAATGAACCGTGTCCACATAGAACAATCGAACCCTCGATGGTAAAACATGTATATTTTTACCAAGTAATCGGAGAAGAATCTTTTATCATCAAAACAATTTTCACGTCAGAAAAGTTTGCTATTTTACAAGAAGCGGACCCAGGGCCCAAAATATACCGACCACTCGGGAACTGTCCTCGATAGTCACCCCATCGAGTCACCAAAAACTCAAAACCATAAGACCTTAAGGCCGGAAACTTCAAGCACATAAGCCCTCCATGAGGCAACATCAACTCTGACTCGGGGATAGTCCTCGACTGTCGGCTCATCAAGCTGTCTAACTCGAAGCCGTAAGACCTCAGGGTCGGCCACTTCGAACTCATAAGCCCCCCACGAGGCAGCATCAACAAAATAATCCATGCATGAGGCAATATCAACTCTGGCTCAGGCACTGTCCTCGATAGTTGATTCATAGCCATAAGACCTCAAGGCTGGCAACTTAAACTATAAGCCCTCAATGAGGCAACATCGAAACTATAAGACCTCAAGCAAGGCATGTACTGACTCATAAGACCTTAAAAAGACATAATCCCGATATCAAAACCAAGGCTATATATCGAACTTGTAAGACCCCTAAAAAGGCATAACCTCGATATAGACGCCGAGGCTATCTAACTCGGGGACTAAAAGGCTACGGCCAAATACAATGACCACCGTCATAAGGCTCCGGCCAAACTAACGCGACTCGGAGATGTCTGACTATTGCCATAAAATCACAGGCCTCTAATTACTTCGAAAAAACTTCAAAAAGAATCGGTTAAAGGTCGTATCGACCTAATGCATAAGAGCCCGAGTCGCCAGCTACACTAAAGGTCATACCGACCTAACGTGTAAGATCCCAAGTCACCAGCTACAGGTCGTACCGACCCAAAATGCCTCAGGTATGATTTAAAAACCTAAGGGTCCGATGAGCTCGAGTCGAATTCGACTCGGAGACTGAGCCCGAAACGGTTAACTAAAGTGCCTAAGGGCCAAATGCGTAAGAGCCCAAGTCGCCAACTATAGGTCATACCGACCCAAAATGCCTCAGGGCCAATTTAAAAACCTAAGGGCTGATGAGCTCGAGTCAAATCTGACTCAGAGATTGAGCCCAAAACGGTTAACTAAAATGCCTAAGGGCCAAATGTATAAGAGCCCAAGTCGCCAGCTATAGGTCATACTATAACTACCCGGCTGATCGTTCTGTGAGATTAGCCTCGTTTCCCTCATTTATGCTTTATCATATGTTTCTTAGCCTATTTATGTTGTCTTGGTTCAGTTGGTTTGGGTTCGGAGTGGTCGTGGTGAGAATAGAGGCACTTAGCCTCTTAAAGTAGCCTAATAGTTGAAAAGTCAAACTGAGAGTTGACTTATTGGTAAATGACCTTGGAATGCGGATTTTATGGCTTGTATAGCTTTGTTAGATGATTTGGGACTTAGGAATATGTTCGGAATGAAGTTTTGATGTCCGGTGTAGAATGAGGCTTGAATTGGCGAAAGTTAGTTTTATGCGATTTCTGGTCGGCAGTGGAAAATAGTCTATTGGGGTCGGAATGGAATTCTGAAAGTTGGTGCAGGTTCGTAATGTCATTTTGGATACGTGTGCAAATTTTCAGGTCAATCGGATGTGTTTTGGTTGGTTTCGGTATCATTGGCAAAATTTAGAAGTTTCAAAGTTCATAGGTTTGAATTTGATGTAATTTTGGTGTTTTTGTGTTATTTTTGGTGTTTCGAAGGCTCGACTAAGTTTGAATGATGCTATGGGGTGTGTTGGTATGTTTGGTTGGGGACCCGAGGGGCTTGGGATTGATTTCGGATGGTTGGCGGAGGTTTGAACTTAGGAAATTTGCACCAAATAGCTACTGGTGTGGCCGCACCTGCGGATTGGCAGCCGCAGGTGCGAAAGACCTTGCATAGGTGTGAATATAGGCCAGATAGGAGGAACCTGCAGGTGCGAAGTATTGGACGCACATGCGAAGCCGTAGGTGCGGAAAAAGGGATCGTAGGTGCCAGAATTGGACTGTTAGTGGGATTTCGCAGGTGCGCACCTAAGACCGCAGGTGCGGGTCCACAGGTGCAAATTAACTGGGCAGAACAGTATAAAATGGTGCCTCCGCGAATGTTTTGGCATTTTCTCCATTGTTGCATGCAGATTGAGCTGAGTTGAGAGCAAATTGAAGAGGGAATTTGAGGGTATTCAGTGAAGGTAAGTTTCCGGATTATAAAACGCGTTACTATGCTATTTTTTTCGGATTAGGCTTGGAATTTGAAGAACTAAAGTAGAAAAAGTCTAGAAAAATGGGAGGAGGTTTGGAAAATTCTTTTGGCGATTTGGGTAGGCAATTGTGGTCCGATTGTGGTGTTCTTGGTATGTGTAGAATCGTGGGAGTACGAGGTTTCTAATGATGTAAATTTTATCGAATTTCGAGATGTGGGTCCGAGTATCGGGTTTGGCTGAATTTCGATAATTTTGTATAAAATGATGTTTTGGGTCGAGTACCCCTTTTTACTGATATGCCCGAGGGGCTTTTGAGAGGTTCTAACTGAGTGAGGCCGAGGGCCTGATTTGTGAGGATATGATACGCCACGAGGTGTCTTGATATTAGTGCTTGGGTTGAAGGATCCCCTCCGGAGTTTGTACACACCCCCAGTGAGCACAGGTACCTACTGAGTGCGAGTGTTGAGTGCCGAGTGACGAGTGATTGGGAGGCATGAGTGGCAGTGAGGCTGCCCGAGGGGCTGATACTGAGTGGCTGTGAGGTGCTAATGATGTTCTGCCCAAGGTGCGATTTATGATTCATGTTTTTCCCGAGGGGCTACTTATGATTTTATTTCATTTTATACTAAATCCTTCGGTTATTTTTATTTCGGAAATTGTTGGAAGACACATTTTCCAAAGGATTTTACTGAAGTTGGCTTTTAAAGCATGTCGATTTCATATATCTATGTATATATTGTTGGAAAGAAAGGTCGTGTATACTGTGAACTGATGATATTTATTTTATGTGTTTCTTGCTGCTTAGACTTGATTTATTTTCATTACTATTGAGTTGGCGTACTCACATTACTCCTTGCACCCCTGTGTGCTGATGCAGGTGCCGATACTGAGCGTTAGCCATCTATTCCGTGCGGAGCCGGAGTTTTGGGATATAGAGGTAGTTGTTCAGCGTCCGCAGCATCTTTGTTTTCCCTTCTTATGATTGTATTGTTATTCATTCGGATGTTTTGTATTATAATAGTATACCTTTTAGCATATTCTTAGACGCTCATGACACGTTGACTCCGGGTTTGGGGGATGGTTAGACTGCTTAACTGTTTATTTGCCTAATGGATTCAGTAATTCTATATACTTTATGAGATGTTTGTTCATGGTTGGGATTTTGGAAAGAAACTGTAATGATGTGATTATTGGCTAGCCTAGTTCCACGATTGGTGTCATCACGGTCGGTCATGAGCAGGTTTAGTAGAGTCTTGCGGATCGGTACGGAGACGTCTGTACTTATCTTCGAGAGGTTGCGGAACACTTAGGAACAATCTCATTTTCTTGAATTCTGTCGTGCCATTTTGTTGATTCTGGAAATCTAAACTTCTGTTGTTTCCTTCTCTCACAGATGGTGAGGACTCGCGCTACCAATCAGGATGCTCAGCCACCAGCTAGACTAGCGAGAGGTCGAGTCCACGGTCGAGGTCGTGGTAGAGTTAGGGGCTAGCCCGTGTAGCAGCCAGGGTAGTGCCAGTTGATCCCCCTACTGTTCAAGGTCAGATTCCCGCCACAGATGGTCCAGCGGGACAGGCTCAGGTACCGGCAGTGCATATTGTTATTCCAGGTCTTCAGAAGACCTTGGCTCAGATCTTGACGGTGTGTACCACCCTTGCTCAGGCAGTTGCTGCTACTTCTCAGGTCGGGGGAGGCAGTCAGACTCCAGTTGCCCGGACACCTGAGTAGGGTACTCATGGTCAGCAGACATCAGGGGTTGTTCCAGCCCAGCCGGTTGCTCCAGTTCGGGACTTCGTGGTTCCGGCTATGCCAGATGAAGGGCAGCGTAGACTGGAGAGGTTTAGTATAATACATCCTCCGACATTCAGTGGTGCTGAGGGCGAGGACGCCCAGGGTTTTCGGGATAAGTGTCAAAGATGCTGCGTACTGCTGGGATTTTGGAGACTAGTGGAGTCTCATTTGCTACATTTCAGTTTCTTGGTGCTGCTTTCACTTGGTGGGAGTCTTTTGAGAGGCGTAGGCCTATTGGTTCAGCACCCCTCACCTGGCAGCAGTTCTCCACTATCTTTTTGGAGAAGTATGTACCCCAGTCACACAGGGAGGAGCAGCACAGGCTTTTTGAGCAACTGCATCAAGGGGAGCTATCAGTTATGCAGTATGAGATGCAGTTTTCGGAGTTGGCTCATCATGCCACCGAGTTGGTCCCTACTGATAGGGAGAGGATTAGGAGGTTCATGGATGGCCTCACTTATCAGCTCCGCCTTTTCATGACCCGAGAGAGGGTATCAAATGCCACATTCGAGCAGGTTGTTAATGTTGCTCGAGATATTGAGTCGGTTCACCGCCAGGAACGGGAGGAGAGGGAGGCCAAGAGGCCTTGTGGATCGGGCAGTTCTAGCGGTGCTCCTTCCAGGGGGTAGTTTCAGCATGGTAGAGGTCGTTCATTTAGGCCTCCACAGTCAGTCCGCCCAACTTATATTGGTGCATCTTCGGGGCATGGCCCCCGTGGTTCTCAGTCATGTCGTACTTCATTCGGTGCCCTCCCAACTCAGAGTGCGGCTCAGCACAACCAATTCAGAGTTCTTCTATGCATGAGTCTTCCAGTGTCCATTGGTGCCAGGGGTTTCTATTAGTCCCCGCCTCCATCTCCAGGGAGTTGTTTTGAGTGTGGAGAGTTTGAGCACATGTGGAGGCAGTGTCCCCGTTGTCCCGGTGGTTCTTCTCAGCAGAGGGTCCAGCCCTCGACTTCAGCCCCAGTTACTTCACCACCCACCCAGGCAGCCAGGGGTGGTAGTTAGTCAGTTAGAGGCCGCCCTAGAGGAGGAGGTCCAGCAGGTGGAGGTCAGGCCCGTATGTATGCCTTTCCATCCAGGACAGATGCTATGGCCTCCGATGCAGTGATCGCAGGTATTGTCTCACTCTGTTGCAAAGATGCTTTGGCTTTATTTGACCCTGGTTCTACATATTCCTATGTTTCTTCATATTTTTCCTATTTTCTTGATATGCCCCGTGAGTCTTTAGTTACCTCTGTTCATGTGTCGACTCTGGTGGGCGATACTGTTGTTGTAGACCATGTGTATCAGTCGTGTGTGATATCTATTAGGTGTTTGGAGACCCGAGTGGACCTATTGTTACTCAGCATGGTTGATTTTGATGTGATATTGGGCATGGATTAGTTATCTTCGTGTCATGATGTTCTTGATTGTCACGCTAAGACCGTGACCTTAGCTATGCCTGGATGTCCGAGTTTTGAGTGGAGAGGTTCTTCTGAGTATATGCCTAGCAGGGTGATTTCCTACCTAAAGGCTCAGCGCATGGTTGAGAACGGGTGTTTATCTTATCTGGCTTTTTGAGGGATGTCAGTGGTGAGACTCCCGCTATTGATTCGGTTCTTGTGGTCTGTGACTTTCTGGACGTGTTTCCTGCAGACCTACCGGGCATGCCGCCTGACAGGGATATTGATTTTGGTATTGACCTGGTGCTAGGCACCCAACCTAGTTCTATTCAACCTTATCGTATGGCACCAGTGGAGCTAAAGGAATTAAAGGAGCATCTTCAGGAACTCCTAGATAAGGGGTTCATTCGGCCTAGTGTGTCACTTTGGGGTGCACCGGTGTTTTTCGTGAAGAAGAATGATGGGTCCATGCGTATGTGTATCGACTATCGACAGCTCAACAAGGTTACGGTGAAGAACCAATATCCCTTGCCTCGTATAGATGACTTGTTTGATCAGTTGCAGGGTGCCAGGGTATTTTCCAAGATTGACTTGCATTCCGGGTATCATCAGTTGAAGATTCGAGGGCCAGACATCCCGAAGACTGCTTTCAGGACTAGATATGGTCATTATGAGTTCCCGGTTATGTCATTTGGGCTGACCAATGCCCTAGCAGCCTTTATGCACTTGATGCACAGTGTATTTCGGCCTTATCTGGATGTCGTCATCGTATTTATTGGCGATATCTTGGTGTATTCCTGATCTCGGGAGGATCATGAGCAGCATTACAGAGTTATGCTTCAAACCTTGAGAGAGAAGAGTTGTATGCAAAATTTTTGAAGTGTGAGTTCTGGCTTGATTCAGTAGCATTCTTGGGGCACGTGGTGTCCAGTGAGGGTATTCAGGTTGATTCGAAGAAGGTAGAGGCGGTGCAGAGTTGGCCTAGACCGTCATCAGCTACTGTGATTCACAATTTCCTTGGTTTGGAAGGGTACTATCTCCATTTCGTCGAGGGATGTTCATCTATTGCAGCACCCATGACCAGACCCAGAAGGGTGCTTAGTTCAGATGGACTGATGAGTGTGAGGAGAGCTTTCAGAAGCTCAAGTCAGCTTTGACTACAGCTCCGGTATTGATTTTGCCTACGGGTTCAGGTTCTTATACAGTTTACTATGATGCCTCGAGAGTTGGCCTTGGAGTGATTTTGATGCAGGACGGTAGGTTGATTGCCTACACATCCAGACAGTTGAAGGTGCACGAGAAGAATTATCCACTGCACGATCTTGAGCTAGCAGCTATTGTTCACTCCTTGAAGATCTGGCTTCATTATTTGTATGGAGTGCATTGTGAGCTTTCCACTAATCACCGCAGTTTGCAGCATCTTCTTAAGCAGAAGGATCTGAATTTGCGTCAGAGGAGGTGGTTGGAGCTTCTCAAGGATTAGGATCTCACTATTTTATATCATCCGAGGAAGGCCAATGTAGTGTTCGATACCTTGAGTCGCTGAGCGGAGAGTTTGGGGAGTCTAGCCTACCTTCCAGCAGTAGAGTGGTCATTAGAACTTGATGTTCAGGCCTTATCGGGTCAGTTGGTGAGATTGGATCTATCAGCGCCTCCGCGGGTATTGGCTTGTGTAGCCTCCAGGTCTTCTCTTTATGATCACATTAGAGCACGCCAGTATCATGATCCACATTTCCTTGTTCTTCAGGACAGGGTCCGTCGCGGTGATGCCAGGGATGTGGTTATTGGTGATGATGGGGTCATGAGGATGCAGGGCCGGATTTGTGTGCCCAATGTAGATGGACTTCGAGATTTGATTCTGGATGAGGCCCATAGTTCGCGTTATTCCATCCATCCAGGTGCCGCAAAGATGTATCAGGATTTGAGGCAGCATTATTGGTGGAGGCGGTTGGTTGGTTGGTTTGAGTCGGGCGAGGCTAGACTATTGGACACAGACCTGGTTCAGGATATGGTGGGTAAGGTAAAGTTGATTCAGGAGCGGCTTATCACGGTGCAGTCTAGGAAAAAGAGCTATGCGGGCCCGGAAGGTTCGAGATATGTCTTTCATGGTTGGGGATAAGGTATTGCTGAAGGTGTCACCCATGAAGGGTGTTAGGAGGTTCGGGAAGAGGGGAAAGCTGAGTCCCAGGTTCATTGGGCCATTTGAGGTGCTTACGAGGATTAGGGAGGTGGCTTATAGACTTTCCTTGCCTCCCAGCTTGGCGAGTATTCATCCGGTGTTCCATGTTTTGATGCTCTGGAAGTATGTTGGTGACCCGTCTCACGTTTTGGACTTCAGCACGGTTCAGCTCGAGGGTGATATGTCATATGAGGTAGAGCCTGTGGCTATTTAGGGTCGTCAGGTCAGAAAGCTGAGGTCTAAGGATATAGCTTCAATGAAGGCTCAGTGGGGAGGACAGCCGGTGGAGGATTCCACCTCGGAGACCGATCGGGATATGCGAAACATATATCCTTACTTATTCGAGACTCCAGGTATGTTTCTAGACACGTTCGAGGATGAACATTTGTTTAAGAGGGGGAGGATGTAACGACCTGGCCGGTCGTTCCGTTAGATTAGCCCCGTTTACCCCGTTTCTGCTTTATCATATGTTTCTTAGCCTATTTATGTTGTGTTGGGTCAGTTGATTCGGGTTCGGAGTGGTTGTGGTGAGAACAGAGGCACTTAGCCTCTTAAAGTAGCCTAATAGTTGAAAAGTCAAACTGAGAGTTGACTTAATGGTAACCGACCTTGGAATGCGGATTTTATGACTCGGATAGCTTCGTTAAGTGATTTGGGACTTAGGAGTATGTTCAGAATGAAGTTTTGATGTCCGGTGTAGAATTAGGCTTGAATTGGCGAAAGTTAGTTTTTGGCGATTTCTGGTCGGTAGTGGAAAATAGGCTATCGGGGTTGGAATGGAATTCCGATAGTTGGAGCAGGTTCGTAATGTTATTTTGGATATGTGTGCAAATTTTCAGGAAAATTGGATGTGTTTTGGTTGGTTTCGGCATCATTGGCGAAATTTAGAAGTTTCAAAGTTCATAGGTTTGAATTTGATGTAATTTTGGTGTTTTCGTGTTGTTTTTGGTTTTTCGAAGGCTCGACTAAGTTTTAATGATGCTATGGGGTGTATTGGTATATTTGGTTGGGGCCCTGAGGGGCTCGGGATTGATTTTGGATGGTTGGCGGAGGTTTGAACTTAGGAAATTTATAGCAAATAGCTGCTGGTGTTAAGCTACTCATATGGCCGCACCTGCGGATGGGCAACCGCAGGTGCGATGCCGCAGGTGCGAAAGACCATGCGCAGGTGCAAAGATAGGCCAGACAGGAGGAATCCAAAGGTGTGAAGTATTGGACGCACCTGCGAAGCCGCAGGTGCGGAAAAAGGGATCGCAGGTGCGAGAATTGGACTGTTAGTGGGATTTCGAAGGTGCGCACCTGGGACTGTAGGTGCGGATCCGCAGGTGCGAGGAAAGGTCCACAAGTGCAGATTAACTGCGCAGAACAGTATAAAATGGTGTCTCCGCAAATATTTTGGCATTTTCTCCATTGTTACATGCGGATTGAGCTGAGTTGAGAGCAAATTGAAGAGGGAATTCGAGGGTCTTCAGTGGAGGTAAGTTCCCGGATTATAAAACTCGTTCCTATGCTATTTTGTTCGGATTAGGCTTGTAATTTGAAGAATTAAAGTAGAAATAGTTTGGAAAAAAGGGAGGAGGTTTGGAAAATTCTTTTGGCGATTTGGGTAGGCAATTGTGGTCTGATTGTGGTATTCTTGGTATGTGTAGAGTCGTGGGAGGACGAGGTTTCTAGTGATATAAATTTTATCAAATTCTGAGATGTGGGTCTGGGGCTCGGGTTTGGCCGAATTTCGAGAATTTTGTATAAATTGATAGTTTTCGATTGGGTTGTGTTCCTTTAGCGTATATTTATGATGTTAATCTGGTTTTGGTTAGATTCGGAGCAATCGGGAGCCAATTTGAGGGTCAAGAGCATCGCGGATTAGTATTGTGGCCCGGTATAGGTAAGTAATGGTTATAAATCTTGACCTGAGGGTATCAAACCCCGGACTTCATATTTCTCATTGTTTTTAGAATGGCGTACATGTCAGATGAAGAGTATGTGACGCGCACTGATTTTCATTTGGACATGGTACTCTCCACGCAACTATTGAGTTGCATATTTTCTCTAAACCATAAGTTAAATTGTGTTCTAAAGACTATTGCTATAATTGGGCTATAAGCCATGTTTGGGGCCTCGTGCCGACTTGTTTTGGCCTCTTGGGGGATTTTTACTGCTATTTCCTCACTGTTGATTTATGATTTACACTCGGTCATATTGTTCTTACTATTTTCGAAACTCATCTTTGTTTACACTATTTTAAGATATAAAATGATGTTTTTGGGTCGAGTACCCAAATTTACTGATACGCTAGAGGGACTTTTGAGAGGTTCTGACTGAGTGAGGCCGAGGGCCTAATTTGTGAAGATATGATATGCCACGAGGTGGCTTGATATTAATTCTTGGGATGAAGGAGCCCCTCCGAAGTCTGTACACACCCCCAGTGAGCGCAGGTACCTATTGAGTGTGAGTGTTGAGCGTCGAGTGACGAGTGACGAGTGATTGGGAGGCATGAGTGACAGTGAGGTTGCCCGAGGGGCTGATACTCAGTGGTTGTGAGGTGCTGAGTGATGTTCTGCTCGAGGGGCAATTTATGATTCATGTTTTTCCCGAGGGGCTACTTATGATTTTATTTCATTTTATACTAAATCCTTCAGTTATTTTTATTTCGGAAATTGTTGGAAAACCTATTTTTCAAAGGATTTTACTGAAGTTGGCTTTTAAAGCATGTTGATTTCATATATCTTTGTATATACTGATGGAAAGAAAGGTTGTGCATAATGTGAACTGATAATATTGATTTTATGTGTTTCTTTCCGCTTAGACTCGATTTATTTTCATTACTACTCATTTAGGCATACTCACATTACTCCATGCACCCCTATGTGCAGATACAGGTGCTGATACTGAGCGTTAGCCATCTATTCCGTGCGGAGCCGGAGTTTCGGGATATAGAGGTAGTTGTTCAGCGTTCGCAGCATCTTTGTTTTCCCTTCTTATGATTGTATCCAGTTATTCATTCGGAGGTTTTGTATTATAATAGTATATCTTTTGGCATATTCTTAGACGTTCATGACATGTTGACTCCGAGTTTTGGGGGATAGTTAGACTGCTTAACTGTTTATTTGCCTAATGGAGTCAGTAATTCTATATAGTTTATGAAATGTTTGTTCATGGTTGGGATTTTGGAAAGAAACTGTAATCATGTGATTATTGGCTAGCCTAGTTCCATGATAGGCTCCATCACGGCCGGTTTAAGATTTGGGGTCGTGACACGTACCGACCCAAAATACCTCAGGGCCGATTTAAAAACCTAAGGGCCGATGAGCTCGAGTCGAATCTGACTCGAAGACTAAGCCCAAAACAGTTAACTAAAGCGCCTAAGGGACAAATGCGTAAGAGCCCAAGTCACCAGCTATAGGTCGTACCAACCCAAAATTCCTCAGGCCGATTTAAAAACCTAAGGGTCGATGAGCTCGAGTCGAATCAGACTTGGAGACTGAGCCCGAAACGGTTAACTAAAGCGCCTAAGGGCCAAATGCGTAAGAGCCTGAGTCGCCAGCCACACTGAAGGTCATGCCGACCCAAATGCGTAAGAGCCCACGGGCCAGCCTGAAAAGCCTCAGGGCCAATTTATAACCTAAGGGTTTTATCTCAAAGTCCAATTCATCGGGCTAATTATCGACAAGCAAATCAGAATAAACAAAGAATCTTTCATATATGTATTTGTATTACAAATATGCATTTACAATGCTCCCACGGGAATTCTTACAAAGAACAAAGAAGGAAAACCTAATCTACTCTAGGGACCAGCTTCCTCGGAAGCCTTCAAACACCAGTATCGGCACCGAAAGAAAGGAAAAACTCGACGTCGATCTCATCCGCCTTGGCCTGCTTTATTTCTTCTGAGAGATCAAAGCCCCTAGCATGAATCTCTTCGAGTGTCTACCTCCGATACCTACATCGGGCATACACATTGCCCCTCTCTCTCTGTCAAAATCTCCCCTCAGCTCAGCCCGAGCATCTGTAGAATCTTTCAAATAAACAGCCACCTTCTTATCGGCCTTTGCTCGAACTTCTTCAGCTTCAGCCCGGGCATCCACGACCTCGGCCTTCATGTTTAAAAGATCAGTCTCGAGCTTGGCAATCCTGCTCGTCTGAATTGAGCTATCTTCTCGGGCATTATGAAGTTATCTCGAGGGAAGCAGCCTTGGCCAAAGCATTTCTTTAGGCTGCAACATGTACTCCTATTTGCGCCTTCAACAGATGGCATTCAGAATTAACTCGCCCGACTTCGCCCCAGAGGCATTCCAATGCTTCTGTCTTTCCCTGCAGTTGAAGCACCAAAGCATTAGTTCCCAAAAGCGAGAAAGGAAGCACGTACTCCTTCAGGGTAAGGGTTACTCGATGCTCAAGATTGCCTTCATAGTTCCGGCTCCGATGCATCTCCGTCGAAGATGTATCAACTTTTTCGTCTTCTTATTGCAAAGAAGCTTGAGAGACTTTTCCTTACCCAAATTTTCCCACAACCTGGTCTTCACCTGCAGCAAAGAGAAGGAAAATCAGAAAACAAGAATAGAAAATCAAAGAGCACCGTATTATTTCTTGAATGTCACCTGCTTTTGGAGCCTCTCAATTTCCTCAAGGGCAATGGGGGCATCAACACCAGTCTCCTCATCTACCCCCTCAAAATAGTCTCCAAAAGAATCATCCTTTCCACGAGAATTCTCCAAACCGGGAACACCCTAACTTCGGGCCCGAGTGAAATCCACCGACGGCATCAGCCTCTATGGAGGCTTCTTTTCGATCCCGGAAAGCTCCAGTAGCAAGCCCTCCGAGCTCCTCAACATGGACAGTGCCATGCCTAATGAGCATCTTGGGGACTGCGCCTAAACCTTCCTCGAGGGTCTCCTCTACGCACAGCGGGTACACATCGGCCGCCTCCAACTCAGTAGATGACCTCCCAGCAACTCTCGAAGCATCAGCGCTTTGTTTTCACCTTTGTACCAAAGGGAAAGCATTGTCACTCTCTTCCTCGGACCGCAGGCTCCCAGCGGCCGTCGAGGAGAAGACTGTGGCATCGATCTTGGGCTTCCGAGCCTTTGTCCTTTTTGATTTTGGACACTCCGTTGAGGCCTCCTTCTTTCTTTTCTTATCATTGGCGGTCTTTGGAGCCTCTTACTCACCAAGTGGGGCCGATCTCATCAACACGCCTTCACCGAGGCCTGCACAAACGTGTTACATCAAAAAACATCACCATCAAAAGTTCATACAAAGAATGAGAAAACAATAGTAATAAGAGCATATCGTGGTTCTTTGCTTTCCACCTTGTCTTAGCCAACTCATGCCATACGCGTTTGTTATATGGGAAGGCGGAGTCCAAAAGCCTAATCCACCCCGGAAGGTCCTGGACCGCGCCGAGGAACCAGACAATGTCTACAGAGTCGAAAGAAAGAATATTCAGAACCGGTAGAAAGAAAAAAGAGGTGGTAAAGCATAATCAACATGGAGATACTTACGTTTCATATTCCAGTCCTCTGGGAACGGCAGTCTATCAACTGGGATGACATCCAAAGTTCTGACACTAATAAATTGGCTTATCCATCCCCAATCTTTATCCTCTCGATGCAGGCGAGGGCTGCAGTTTTATCCTCTTCCGCGGGTGCAGTTTAATTAGGCCCCCACGGAAGAGGCGAGGGTTGTACAATCTGATCAGATGGTCGAGGGTGAAAGTCATTCCCTCGACTATGTTGGAAATATGTCGAAACATGTATAAGATCCTCCAAAAAGAAGGATAGATCTAACCGAGTGTCACTCGGTATTGATGACAAAAATCAAGAATCACCGGGTCAATCGGTGGAGAAGAAGAATCGACGGGGCCTAAGGAAACGGGGTATGTATATACGCTGAGAAAGCCAGCCTTATGCGTTACTATGCTTTCGTCAACTGTAGGGATCTCTACTCAGTCCGCCTCCCCCTAGCGGCAGTCAAGTTTTACCCTCTCTATATCTGATACTACACTTATGTATCGGGACATGGGCTCACATCGGCCCGGTGTAGAAGGGGGTTTTCAATTGTGAAGTCAGAGATGGTGTCGAAAGGTCCAGGGATGCATTTCTCAATGGTAGAAGGAGTTTTGGAGTTGACCTTAGATGGGCGTGGTGAAGAAGCGGCTCCCTGTTTTTGTGGAACCATTTTGGAAGTTTTTTCCATGATTACAATCGAGTTTTGAAGTAAGAAGACGAACAAACACAGACAGAAGATAAGAATGGAAAGCACTTAGTCAAAATTGAAGGTTTGGAGAAGATGAAGAAGATGCAAAATTATGAAAAGGAAAGTGATTGGAGTATTTATAGAAGGCCTTTTGGGCATGCTTAAAGTGGAAGGGCCGAACCTATGACGGTCCGTGGGCTTCTCGAGAATTGTATTGACAGCGACCTCTGCGCAGCTTTTAATGTCACATAATTTAATGCTCTGAAAGGGCTAACATAATAATAGGGGTGTCGAAGAGGCAAAAATTCAAGACCGCTTCTTATCACTTCATTCTAAGAAATGCGGGGACTATTTGTATACGGCTAAAATCGGAGAGCTCGATTTTACGGTCATTACGACGCTCAGAAGGCTCGAAGGTTCGAGTTTTGGAATCGAGAGGGCGTATCAAAGGCCTTCGCCTCGAGGCAGTGCAAATCGAAGATCAACGTGGAAAGGCGTGTAATTCCCAAAGGGCACGTGGTTAAAGTTGACAAAATACACAAAATAGTACAAGCCCGTACCGTGGCATTAAATTATTGTACCAGCCATCTCTGTTTGCATTAATTACACATGTACTATGTTGGGATTCCCCCTCATATAATAAAGGGGACCCTTGTCACTTTGTAACACACATAATACTCAATACACAGGACTAAGAACATTCTCTGCCCTCTAACTCAAACATTCTTTACAATTGTCTCATTGATTTATTGTCTTTCATTTATTGTGTTCATTATTGTTCTTCATTCATTGCTCATTATTGATAATAAAGAGGCCATCTTAGAGTCCTTCGACACTGTCGAATCACTTTCGACCGCCCATTATCGAGCCTCTGAGCTAGACCTCGAGATACATTCAGACCGACCTCGAGATCCTATCTCTCCACTGCTCGGTTTGCATAATCTTGTTATCCTTCGCTTTTATTTAGTTTTCCCACCTCTCACTTAGAATCTATTGCCTAAAAAACCGGTATTATTATAGATCACGTATTTTTAGAACCACAAAATTCAAATATAATTGTAATTACTTTTCAAGGTAAACACTCCTGATGGTGAAAAAACAAGCATGTTATACCCGATCCACAATAATAAAATCCCCAACAGGTGTAGACACATAATCAAGAGCACTCAAAGAATCACGAGATATATCCAAATATGAAGCAATATAGGATGACACATACAAATAAGTGGAACCCGGATCAAATAAAATTGATGCCTCTCTGTGGCAAACTGGAACAATACCTGTGATGACCGCATCAGGCAACTCTACATCAGGTCTAGCTGGGAGTGTATAGAAATGGGGCAAAGACCCCACCACTATGACCTCCACCTCTCGGACGAACTCTAACTAGCTGGACTCCACCTTTATCGGCCTGACCACTACCATAGGCTGCCTGACCCCCGCATCTAGATGGATGAGCGAGTGGTGGAGTGACCAGTGTCAGAATAATGGTATGATTACCCTATTATGGCTTGCTGCTCCTTAATCTAGGACAAAACTTCCTTATATCACTTGCATCGCTGCACTCAAATCAACCCTGCGGTTATCGCAACTACTGAGTCTGATATGATCCCTGTTGATCCGAATAATTACCATCCTAACTCTATAGTAGTGGTGCACTAATATGAGCTGAAGGTGCACTGAATATTGGCTGCTCGTAACGAGACTAATACACATCGTGACCACCTGAAGAACCATCTACATACAATGCTGACTGAACCGGCCTGGTAGGATGGCCTCTGCTAAATGAATCCCTGCCTCCAGACGAGGCACCACTGAAACCACCAAAATAACGATGTCGCTTCTCAGATGTTGTCTCTCTACCATGGCAACGAATTGTCTCAATCTGCCTAGAAATCTCTACAACTCGTGTAAAGAAAATATCATCCTCAGTCTCTCTGGCCATCTGCAAACTAATACTATAAGTAAGTCCATCTATGAACCTCCTCATTCTATCCCTCTCGGTAGGGACCAGTAAGAGGAGGTGAACCTGTTGACCTACCCTGAACATACTCCTGCCACAATCTCTTGGTAGAACCATCCATCTGAAACACTACGAAGTAAACTCCATTGGACTCCACTATACCCATATTGCCCAACACCTCATGGAAAGAGTCTAAGAAATCTTATGGGTCCTCAAAAGATGTACCACCAAAATGGATAGGAAATAGCTTAGTGAATCTATCCAACCTCTTCAACTCAACTATCGACATAGCAGGTCCCTCCCCGGGCTGTGCAACAATGATAGGCTAAAATGCTCTAAGTGTTGGAACTACCGGGTTCTGATATCCGTGAGCCGCCTGCTCTAAGGTGTGAGTAGCGGGAGTCTGGGATCCTCCCCCAGCCTGAGAGATAGCTGGTGCTACAAGAAATGCACTGGTCTCAGCCACGCTCTCAATGAGACCGATCAGGCGGACTAGGGCATCCTGAAGTATGGGGGTGGCAATGAACCCCTCTAGGACCTGAGCTGGTCTAACTGGCACGCCGGAATAGGGATCTCCTCCTCCTGCTCGATATGAGGATCTGATAGGTGCTACTACGCGTGCTCTAGGCTGAGCTCTGCCTCTACCTCTGGCTCTCCCTCGGCCCCTGCCCTTGCCTCTAGCCCTAGTAGTGGCTGCAACCTAGGGCTCCGGCTCCCGATTAACTATAGATGTTGTGAATGTCCTCACCATCTATGATAGAACAAGAATAGAATGATTCAAACTCAAAGAGAATAAAATCATATGATAGAGAAAGAAAGAAGTGAAATTTTCCTAGAGCCTTAAAGCCTCCAGAAGATAAGTACAGACATCTCTGTATCGATCCTCCAGACTTTAATAATCTTTTCCATTTGCGTGAGACCTAGGAAACCGAGTGCTCTGATACCAACTTGTCACGACCTGGAATCCCAACCACAGGGCTGTGATGGCGCCTAACATCTGCTAGGAAAGCCGACACCAACTATAGAATTAGACAATTTTAATAATTTAGAACAAAATAGTAATAATTTACGGTTGGTAAAATCCGAAATTCATATGATAAATCCATAAATATCACGGTATGTACTAATACCAAAAATTCGAAGTGACGAGGACATAAGCAACTAGAATGCTACAAATACAGTATGAAATAAAATACAACTATTCGAATCAAAGTAAACATTAAAATGAAGCAGAAGGGGACTCCAAGGACTGCGGACGCCAAGCAGCTCTACCTCAACTCCCATGCACTTGTCAGATCCGAGCTATCTCCTCTATGCGCCGCTAGGACCAACGCCGGGATCTGCACAATAAGTGCAGAATTGTAGTATGAGTACAACTGACCTCATGTACTCAATATGTGTCGATCTTATCTTCGGCGAAGTAGTGACGAGTCTATGACAAGACACTCACTATAAATCTATACGAATAATAAATGAAATACATCAAAAATATAGAGAAAACAACTAAATTAATTAGAATGGAACTCAAAAGTCAACTAACAGAGGGCTTAAGAATAACATTGTCACAACATCCTCATATAACAGTACAACCATAGACTACAATAACTATAGACATTACAACACATCATACACCATTGCGGCGCGCAATTATGTTGTTGCGGCACGCAACCCGTTCCCAATATCAACTCATAAACATGAACAACTCAACACAACTAAATATTGTAATCTCATCACAAAAGTAAATAAAGCGTATAGAACATCAAGGAACTACCATTACCAACAGAGAATAACGAATATCTCATATTCACAATCCTCGACAAATCATCAATTCAAGAATAGCTAAAGAACTCCCACAATCGTACAAAATAATAAAAAGTGCACAACTTAGGTAAAGACAAATAAGGAAAGTAAAGACATGAATCAATGAAGATATACAATTAATACAGGTAGGAACATATAGTAGGTAAGAAGGTATTGATTGAAGAATGAATAAATGAAACGTGTAGCAACTAATTGACAAATAACAAAGAAGGTACAAGTAACAAGTAAGAACATGTAGCAAATCAAAGCATGTAACAAAATATAACATAGAATGATTAAAGATATAAAGGTAAATATCCCAACCTACATGTTTTAACCCATGATAGCGCATATACACTCATCACCTCGCATATACGTCATCCCCGTACATAATTCACGTAACAAATAGATCGACAAGTCTCGATTCCCTCGAGTCAAAGTTAAACAAAACATTTACCTCGTTCTATAACCAAATCAATAGTGAATCATGGATTTTCCTTTTGAACAAGCCTCCAAACTAAACAAATCTAGTCAAATATTGTTCAAGCAATTCAAAACAAGCTTTAGAAACTACTCGCAATTGAAAAAGGT
Organism: Nicotiana knightiana; assembly: GCA_005239525.1. Taxonomy (NCBI): domain Eukaryota; kingdom Viridiplantae; phylum Streptophyta; class Magnoliopsida; order Solanales; family Solanaceae; genus Nicotiana; species Nicotiana knightiana. Next base: position 18,151 of record ML434446.1, on the reverse strand, counting down.
TCAATATTTAGCTAAATTGGAAAATTCAACAAAAGTTTACCCCATGCTAGCTTGGTCAAAATTTGAGATTGGAACCAAAACCTGATTATCCATTCACCCCGAGCCTGGTTATGTGATACGTTTCTCAATACAGCCTCAATTTGAGGTCTAAATCTCAATTTTAGAAAATTCCTAAATTCTATCCAAAATCCCTAATTCTATCATGAAGTTCATAGATTTGATGAGAAAAACTCATTAAAAGTAATTGAAATTGATTGAAAACTAATAAATATGCTTACCAATGAATTTAGGAAGAAGATCCTCTTCAAAAATCGCATTTAGAGTGTTTGGGGTTGAAAAATAGTGTAAAATGAGCTAAGTCCCGACTTCCCAATCGTTTACCCATTTGTAGATGTCGCATTTGCGAACACTTGTTTGCAAATGAAATGTACGCAAATGCAAGGCACAGGTCGCAAATGCGAACAGTGCATTAAAAGCACATAAGTCGAAAATGTGAATAGTGCATCGGATGCACAGAAGTCGAAAATGCGACAAAATCTTCGCATTTGTGAAGGTCCCTCCTTCCGCAAATGTGAACAAAACTTCTCTTTTGCGAAGCTGCCCCAACATTGCTAGAGTCGCAAATGCGAGACTCCAGCCGCATTTGGGATTTCCCAGCCTTCGCAAATGTGGTCCCCTTTTTGGCATGTCACGCCCAAAACCGAGGGACGAGACCGGCACCTGACCGGGCGAACCCGGTCAAGTGGACCTGGATTGCCTTTCCTACCCAATGCGTTTCCCCCGTATATACAATACACCATATTCCATATGAAATAACAACTTAGGATTTAAGCGTGGATTTACAAACTTAAGTTCATTTCTCTTTTAGAATTTCAACAATTTGATTCCCAAATCATACACAATACATACATAACTTTCCAATACGGAACACGATTTCCGAATACGTACAGTGACTACCCAAAATACATATATACACCCACATCATGTCTACGGAGCCTCTATGAATACTAGGAATTTATACAATACTTTTTCGGCATCAAGGCCCCGGCTATACCTTACAATACATAATAGACTCAAAAGAGATGGCATGAATTACACACTGCCCGGGGGGAAGTGGGCTCCCCAGTACTTGCTGAAAGATGAGGAGGAGGCACCATTAACGGTGAATTGAGCTACCTGCTATGGACCCACCTACATCAATATAAAAGATGTAGCGCCCCCAGAAAAAGGGGCGTTAGTACTGTGGAATAGTACTAGCATGTATGAGCAAACTTTACTCAAAGTAAAATCAAGAGATGCACAGATAGAAAGAATTTAAAGGAACCAACACGCAGTGCACAGTGATATAGCAACAAGTACAATTGAGATCCTTACAGATTCTAATTTCAACACAATCACATTTCGGTTTTATTATATTCTGTTTCGGCGTGTAACTCGATCCCACCTTATATTTCTTGTTGCGGCGTGCAACCCGATCCCACCTTACATTTTACACTCCACCCTTGTTACCTCTCCACCCTTATTACTTCATGTTGCAGCGTGCAACCCGATCCCACCGTACAATATTACATTTCACCCTTATTACCTCTCTACCCTTATTACTTTGTGTTGCGGCGTGCAACCCGATCCCATCAGACCATCATATTTCATAGCAAACAATAACAGCCCACAATTCAATCACAGGGCTTCATATCATCAAGAGTACAATTTCATAACACCCAAATAATCATGTGTTCACAATAGTCTTTATCATCCATTAATTCAACCACAAAGGTATTCATCAACAAGAATATAAATTCATTACAACCAACAATCCATATGAAGTCAAGCCACAATAAACCTTGCCGACAATAAGTCATATACGATATTTCCATGTTCATTTAGTTCAATTAGATCAATTCACAATTCCCCTTCATCACTTGTTACATATCTCTTATCACTTAGATACATTAACGCATTTGGATTTGTCATCATCCTTTCATATCAACATACTCAAGCATTTAACGAACATTGCACATGTTAAAGTAATCACATAGAAGTCACCTTTCACAATCTAAATTATCACGATAATCAACTAAGACAAATTAGAGAATGCAATCTCAAACCTCAACAAAATCGGGAAATCAATTCACATATACTCAGCATGAAACTCATACCGAATGTTTGGACACCAGCAAGGTGACTCTACGAAGATTAAAGTTAGCCATACATACCTCGAGTCATCTCCTTTTTAATTTCTATCACAATTCACCGGACTGTCTAGCACCGTCATTCTATTCCATAATGTGACATATTTCACTTAAAATTAGGAATCTTGTACTCAATTGAGCATTTTATCAAACACTATGTGACCCTTTGGACTACTAACCCCCTTTTGAGAATAATTACCCAAACGTTTTCTTCCCTTTACTAGATTATGGGATTTAATTCACATGCATGCAAGATTTCACTTTTTATTTTCAAGACCCAACCTATATGTATTTTATTCTTACACAAAATCCGGAAAATTGGGGAAATAGGGTGAAGACTTACCTCTTTGAGTGAAGAAGATGACAATAACTTGATAATTTCCGGGCTTGAGTGATTTTGGAAAACCAAATTGGATGATGTTGAAACCTTCTCTCTCAAGAACTCTCTTCTTCTCTCTCTATTTTTGGTCAGAAATTCATTAAAATGAAGGGAAGAGGTGTTTTATAAAATAGGGGGTCGGGTTTAAAATTTAGAAAATAGGAGCCCTGACGCAGAGATGCGGTCAGGAATGCGATGCGGTCCCATTCCTGTCGCATAGTTGGCCTTCAACTGGGCCAAAATGGGAACCACACTAACCAGGTATGCGACCACTATGCGGTTCGCATACCTGTTATGCGATCGCATAGTGCGTCGCATAACCTCCCTCGCAAAAACCATGGGGAAAGAATGCAATAACTATGCGGTCCGCATACCCAAAATGTGATCGCATTCGGGGCCGCATAGTTGTCCTCCCTTTGGACAGTAAATTGTCTAGGTATGCGACCACTATGCGGTCCGCATACCCAAAATGTGATCGCATTCGGGGCCGCATAGTTGTCCTCCCTTTGGACAGTAAATTGTCTAGGTATGCGACCACTATGCGGTCCGCATACCTATTATGTTATCGCATAGTGCGTCGCATAACGCGCAATTTCTGGAAAATTTAATTTTTCAAGTTCTGGGATACGTTTTACTCAAAATAGGACCATTTTAAGAATTTCTACAGTTATAACAGCACAGGGACCTATTCGAGCATTATTTTACACATAGAAATTTTACGGGTCTTTACATGGAAAATGCCAAATTCCCAATCCTAGTTCCTTTCGCAAATGCAATCACATGACCGCAAACGCGAAGCTCGCGAATTCGAGATCTTCAGGCTTGCACCAGCAGTTCTATAATCATCCAAACACATCTGATACTTACCTCAGCCCTTCGGGCTCCAAACCTAACATGCACACAAGTGTAATAACATCATACAAACTCGTTCGCTACCTCAAATCATGAAAATAATACCAAATACCAAGAACCGATCCTCAAAACTCAAGATTTCAACTTGAAAATCAATTTTCACAATCTTTCACATAATGCGCTGAAATGCGCTTGGGTCCTACTGTACCTCAACCAAACATGCGTACAAGTCCAAAAATATCATACGAACTTATCAGAATGGTCAAAAAACTGATCCGAGATCGTTTACCAAAAATGTTGACAGTGGTCAACTCTAGCCTTATTTTAAGTCAAAAATATCATTTTCTTCAAAATTTTACCAAAAAGCTTTTCGAAAGCGACACAAACTATGCACGTATATTTAAGAAATATCAAATGAATCTATGGAAGATCTCGAAACGCAAAAACAAAGGCTAGTACTCAAAATGACCTATCGGGTTGTCACAACATATTATTGTTGTCACGACTCCAACCTGGGGGGAGAACGGCACCCAGTGCCTCACCTCTCCTTGCGTACCAACTTTCAACTAAGGGACTCTGAACATATGATATCATACTTTGTCATGGGCCACATTGCAATACAACTACGAATGCTGACTAGGTATCGATATAAAATTGGGCCGACAAGGCCGTAATAATCATTACAATTGACAAACCAACCAAATATACATACAAGTCCTGCAATCCTAACATACTGCACTAACTGACAGGATATGTCTACAAGCCTCTACTGGTGGGTATACTGTGATCAGAATAGCTCCCTGACTCCTCATAACATATATACATATATATACAAGATGTACATAAAGCTCTAAACCCGGCAACTCCGAAAGGCATGGAGCTCACTGATCAAGCTGAACATGGGCAACACTTAATGAGGAGGTCTACCCGTCTCTCTGTTTGAACCTGCACGCATGAAATGCAGCACCCCCAGAAAAGGAACGGCAGTACGAAATAATGTATCGAGTATATAAGGCAATATACTGAAAGTTGAAACTGAACTGATAATATAATAACTGGAAGTCAAAGATAATCCGAAGATATGCTTACCTGTTGATACTGACTCAACTCTCTCAACATAGTAAGTAAAATAGATGTCCGGCCTTATAAGGCTCGGTATATCTATATATATATAGATATATATAGTTGCTATGCTATAATAGGCTCGTTCATAAGCGCTCGTCCATACTAAGCTCTGTATCTCAACTAACTTGGCTCGCTCATAGGCGCTCGGCCACAGTAGGCTCGTTATATAACTTATCATCTAATCTGAGGTTTCCCAATAGGGGCCTGCCCATCGATTATAGTACAATGGTAATGAAACTACTGTAATACTGTATATATAAATACTCTCTGCTCTCTTGACTGGAAAAAGGAAATACTCAAATGAATATGAAGTCCCGATAAAGATAATATTGTAACTTACAAAACTCAGAAAATATACGTAAATTTCGAGATATGAATTTTTCTTTATGCCTCGGTATCAAACTCATGTGGTTACGAGATCATGCCAGAATAACGGAAGGGTTTAGCCTTAACATACCTAGAATAAGGAAAAACTAGTATAATATTCTTGGAAAATATTGCACCGTACTCCTTTAGAACCGCAAAATTTTACGTTTCTACGGTTCTAACAATTCTCGTTGGAATTGTTTGGTTGCAAGAATTTCTGTTGGAAGCTCATTAGATTTAAGTTTCTGTTCTTGAAATGCTTTTGTATTAGAAAGAAAGGTATATGATTTCTATTACTAAGAGACTTAGTAATAGACTTGTAACTAAAAGACTAAGAGACTAAGAGACTTTTACACGTAAGTAGACTTGTCTTATGTACCTTATTTTAGATAGCCACCTAATAGACAATGACTAAGAGTGATTCTTTTAACATGTGGTGTGCTGCCACGTTTTGGTTTTTGTTTTTTTTTGGGG
>ML434446.1:0-12117 GCA_005239525.1 Nicotiana knightiana | reverse complement strand
ATTAATCTTATCTTATGATTTTTTATTAATTAATTAGGTAATGTCTCGCTACCCGATAATTAACCAATTACCCACATAATTAGGAATTATCTCAAACTAGTTAAAATGCTACTCATTTTTAATACCCTCTGTACACCTTACTATCATGGTCATGTGGTACCTTGTATGGTACTAGTTCATAAATATCGGGTATTTTAGCTCGGGCCATATCTTATCCCAAAATGTGAAACTTCGATAAAATTCATTTTCTTCTATTTGCTTACCCTCTCACCTTCACGAATTTACTTATCACTTATTTTAAATAGCATAACACTTATAATATCACAATAATCTCCTTCCTGAACTTATGTCGATTAATTTACGATGAAACTTTATTGTACGAAAATACAGGATGTAACATCTTATTCCCGAGCTTACATTAATTTATTTATGGAGCACTTTCACGTACTAAAACATAGGGTGTAACATCATTCCCCCCTTTGGAACATTCGTCCTCGAATATTGACTGATTCACTTATCATTCTCATAACCCATAGCTCTTGCGAAAACTCTAATATTCTCCTTTCCATTCAGACAATTGTTCTTTGAATAAATCCAAAGGCCGGGGAATTCCCCCCTTTAAGCCTCTTTCTCATAACTATTGCTACCGTCTATCATGCAGCCTGTATGATTCTAACTTTGTATGTGCACCTATGTGACGTTTCTCTCCTCTTTCCTCCAGATCTTAGCCAAAGGCCTCACTTTATGAACATATACAAAATTATGTCAAGTTGTTCCTCTGGGCGTCATTAGCTTTACTACATCTAACTAGGTCATACTATACCATAACTCTTACTTTGATTCATTGTTACTGAGGTCTGCGACCAAACTCCAGGTTACTCTTGTTTCTTATCATATATGCATAAAGCTAAGTCTTTTAACGCTTCTTTATTACTATTCATCTTAAGAATGATGGTCTAATCTCATTTTGTACTTTGTATCTTTTATCCATCCATTGTCGATTCACCTCTATGTTGATCTACAATCTTCCATTGATAAGTTGAAATTTCTTACGTAATACATTGCCAATAGGGCTTATGCTGTATTGAGGAATATTTGAAGTGATTTCCCAATGTGATTCACCTTACGTTTTTAATTCCGTACAATCCATGAAATTATCTTCAAATCATTACTCAGTCAAAGGCCCAAACATCACCCTTTATCTATCACAATCACACCTTCATTCCACTACCAGCGCAGCGTTCCATATTTTTCTAGTTAGACTCCTTTGAGTTCATTCAGGCTATACTGAACTTTCTATAACTTAGAAAAGCCATTATCTCTCTTGTTTTCATGGGCTTAATCTCGTGGACTTATACATTATCGTCACCCTCTCACTCGTCTTTTCTCGTTTTTACTCATGTTATAAAACTTTGTCGCTTTACTATACTTTAGCTTGGTACCTATACATATCTATTTATACTATTCTTGGTCTTCCTTCAACTTGCTTGCACCATAGATTTCCTTATGTTATTCTGGAACATCAAGCGAGACATCACATCGTCTCTAACTCTTCTTTACTTTCTTGACTAGATCTCTCGGTACTTAGAAACCATAGGCTGGAAGGTACTCCACTGGCGACGCTGCTATCATTCCTGGATATTGAATCCTAGTGCTTCTAGCCTTCTATCCACAATATGGACTATTCACAACCTTCTGCATTTGAGTATCGCGTACATTGTTCACTTTTACCTTTCTTACCTTAAAATTGTGCATCGTATCTTTTATCTCTTTCCTGACCTCCCCTCCACATAGGTATAATTCATGTTCACAACTTGAATCTCTATCGTAATACTTGCACCTCTGGGCATACACAATTTGGTGGGAGCTTCATATCGACTTCTTATGAGGCTGGTACTTCTTCTAACTGGCTTTATCGTAGAGCCGTTATAGAATATAGCTACAGTACTATCTCTCTTGTACCTATGATATTAAGAGAGATTCTTCTGTTTTCTTAATCATGAAGTCTATAATTTTCTGGGTCCAATAATCAGACTCCTAGTTTACTTATTTGGTGTAACTTTTTAATTTCCTCTTCCTTCTGATCAGTCTTTATGTAGGCTTAAGCTATCTTCCGATCTGTGGCTCATGGTATTAGTCATTACCTTAGCCTTTCATGGTCGTTAGGGAATATCCATGACACAATCTTCTAACAACTCGATCCCTTATCTATGCCCTGGGCTCAATTCTTTATTTTAACTTACACCGGAGTCTTCTACGGTTGTATGATTGTCAACATATATGTTGTATGGATAATACTCCAAAATCTTGAGTGTATCCATCACGTACTAACTGTGGATCATTGGTCGAATAATTCCTTTCGTTCCATCTCAGTTTTCTTTAAATGTATGCAATTACTTTTTCTGGTCTTTCCGCCCCCTTGTTACGTGCATACTTAATTTATCCCAGTTCCCATGCATGCCGGAATTTTTGTACAACTCATATGGTCTCGAATATTACCTTCTATTTGTTGTGAGACTGCTTTTACATAACCATTTCTCCTTCGAGTTACTATATTTAGGTCGAAGCCTTCTTCATTATTTCCTCAGCTAGTCTCCTATTGTAGTACTTAGGGAGGACCCTCTGATTCTTGTAAATATGCAAGCTTATTAAATCGTATATCCGATGGAATTTTTTGACGTTCTTCCTCGCCTCTAATTATCCGTAATTACTTAACTCTATGCCCTTGTGCTTGTAGGGTTACTTCTAAACTAATATTTCGATTGTCTTCCCAGTGATATTCTCTTTTATTTCCGTAATACTCATATGGAACCTTTTACTATATCAACTCCTATCTGAATATTTCTCAAGGATTACGATGTCATATCTGCGAGACTGAATTCACCATATTGGGTTTTACTATGTTTATTTTGCACGATCTGCTAACTCGTCTGTAACTTCATGTTTAGCCATAACTAGGCTCTTCATGAATCAATTACTGACTACTCGCTGGCTCATTCTCATATCAATATTCCATGTAATCTTTCTTGGGTTGTTTCCTTTGTCTTAACTTACGTCTCGCATTGAATCCTTATCTATCAATAACATCTTGGGTAGGGACCCTTACTTCCTTTCCGTGATGTCGTGTTTGCATAATGTTCTGGAATCGCAGCATATTTGTAGTCTTTGAATAAGTGCAATCTCATCCCTTTCTTTTTTTTATTCCATTCTTCCTTTACCATTTCATAGCTACTAGAACCACTTAATTCTGACTTAACGCCACATCACTCCATATTCCCCCCTTTAGGGAAGTACTAAGAGTTGAAGCCACAAGGATCTACCTATAGATGTGTTACCTCTATATCTTTGGCATTTTTTCACATTATCGATGACCCTTACATGCCTTGCGACAATCCTTCTGTACCAAGGATAGAAAAATTCCTTACTGATGATGGTGATACCTAATGTAATTGGCACACACAGTTCCTTAAGTTTAACTTTACTCACTTTTCTTGCTTTAGGGAAGCGTTTGCCTGAATTACTATTCTCAAAATTTCTCATGAATCTTCTTTTGTGGTCCATTCTACTATCGCCGGAATGCAATTTGAAATTCTCATGATGCTGATTATTATCACATCACTTAGCCCCTAATTTATGTTTAGTTTATCTTGTTCACCAGCCCATATTGATTTCTATTACTCTGAGGATTAACTCTCCCTTCCGGTAGTCACGTTGGAGTCACGAACTTATTTCTCGAAATGAGGATATAGCTTTATGGCCTATACTCTTTTGTTGTCTCAAGGCCTAGCTCCTCTCGTCTTTTAATTCACTTGACTATATACCCTATAATACCGTCATTTGTTTCTACCATTGTCATCCATGCATCACATCTTACTCGTAATGCTTTATTAACTCTCTTCTCATTCCCTGCTAACATTTCTATCTAACGCTTCATTTTGAAAATTTCAACAGGACCTTCCTTTGCTTTTAGCTCCCCTTGCTCCATCTACTAGCTCTTCGGGTTGCCTAACATTCTTTCTTTACTAGGGACGAGAGCATACTAAGGTAACATTTATCCTTTCAAGCCTTCTAGTGCCTATCTTTATAGTACTCATATCTAGCTGTATTATTTCAGAGTGTACCATCTGGGTGTCTCACAAGGAGATTTTATTAGCACATTTACAATATCCTTTGGAATGTAAACTAACGCAAGCAATCCAACCATCATTTTGGATTACTCTAACCCGAGCCGGTTCCTGATATTCGTCCTTCTCTCAACTATTTTTGTTAGCTCCCATGGAGCGTAATTGAGATGGGTGTGACTAATTGTACATACCTCTGTTACAATTGAAGGTATCTCTAAATGCTTATATTTCTCTGCTTGAATTGTAAATACTGTTAATCTTCATTAACTAGGTACACGTACCCTTCTTCACCTTGCTTCTTTTACTTGCTGAAACTTGTGTCTGCCTTCTGATTCTCTTATTCCTCTTTACCATAAGAGTGGATAGACATTATTGCCTTAGGGATCTTTATCAAGAAACTTATACGTCTTGGTACACACATGATATGCTGAATACCTCAAATTTATCCATCATAAGAATGATAGAGTTCCTCTGACTCAACTCTTCCATAGCTATATCTCTTACCAACCGTTCTTTTGGATGTAGGCATCGTCTTATTATGAATAAGATAGAGTAAGGAAATTGAGTTATTACAATTGAACCTATGACACAATCTAGAGTAAGAAGAAAGAGTGACAGTCTTAAATGCCCTGTAGCCTCCTGCTTATAAGTGTGGTGCACGACACACCCATAAACAAGACTCTACTAGACACATCTTGTAGACTCCCTAGGACATAACTGCTCCGATACCAATTTTGTCATGACGCGAACCTGGGGGCGAGACTGGCACCCAGTGTATCACCTCTCCTTTCTTACTAGCTTGAAACTAAGGGACTCTGAACATATGATATCATACTTTGTCCATGGGCCACATTGTAAGACAACTGCGAATGCTGACTATGTATCGATATAAAACTGGGCCGACAAGGACGTCATAATCATTACAGTTGACAAACCAACCAAATATACATACAAGGCCTGCAAGCCCAACATACTGCACTAACTGACAAGATATGTCTACAAGCCTCTACTAGTGGGTATAATGTGATTGGAATAGCTCCCTGACCTACTCATAACATATATACATATATATACAAGATGTACATATAGTAATAGACTTATAACTAAGATACTAAGAGACTTTTACACGTAAGACTTGTCTTATGTACAGTTAACACTTAGCAGTAAAAAAAACTTTTGTTCTGAAAGCTTGTTTTAGGAAGATGAATCCTCAACCCTATGAATCTCCAAACACAATACCACCCAAAACCCCAGACATTGAACATAAAAAACCCATACAAAGTGATCTAAAGAATAAATAATCCTTCAAAGATATGTCAACAGCCTCAAACCCAATGAGCTTTGCCCCAAATCTGGGTCAGTCAGACATGGACCTGACAGAAACCCCCCAGAAGAAGAAATATTTGAGAATTCAATAACCTCTAACGCACGAGGCATTAATAAAATCTTGTTAACATAAGAATAAAGACAACAAATTTATGAGCCATGGAAGTGCTCTATAATTGTTAGCTGACGGGAAAACGCATGTTAGATCACTACTTTAAAAAAAAGATGGCAGCCAACGGATGATTTTCACTAATTGATCTTGAGAATACTATTACATTATCAAATTCAAAAAAAAAGGAAACTATGGAGAAGGCTATTCATCAAGTACCATGGTTCATCAATGGCCACTTTCTTTCCATTACAAGATGGAAACCAAATTTTGTGGTCACGACAGAAAAATTAACTACGTCGGCAGTATGGATTAGGCTCCCTCAATTGCCAACGAAATTTTATGATGGTAAAATCCTAGAAAAGATTGGTAATGCAATTGGACGCCTACTTAAAATTGATGTTTGTACATCTACCACACTAAGGGGTCGTTATGCAAGAATTTTTGTGGAACTCTCACTAGAATTCCAGTCTAACATTTTCAATATGTTAGCCACCATAAACAATATATCCATTACGAGGGAGAAAACTTTCTTTATAAAAATTGTGGAAGGCTTGGGCACATATTGGGACAGTGTGGTTATTTTCAACAGAAAACCATGGACAACATGCATCCAACAAAGGAACAACCTACAACAAAAATGGAAAACTCAAAAGAAGAATGTAAAATTGTCTCCTTCAACAAAAGAAGAAAGCAAGGAGCAAGAAGTAACCAACAATCCAATCAAAAATATCAATGGCCCAAGTATCTCAGTAAATTTGTTCAATGCTATTACAGGTAAGTATTGGATACTAAAATATTACAATACAAATCTAAAGAATCCACTAACTCCCTAAAACAAAATGGTGCTAAGAATTCGGGCACTATGGTTAAGGAACAACCACCATTCCAATAAAAAATTATTTCTCTCTCCTGGATAGTAAGCAAACAGTTTTAGAAGAAACCACTAATGATAAAAATAATAATAATAATATAAAAATTAATATTAGCCATGCAAATGAACACATGTCCTCTAAAAATAAGGACATAGACATGCTGGACACCAACGTGTCAACTATAAAAACAAATGAAAAGGAAGAAAACAGTGACATGCAAATTGTTACCCAAAAGGACAAAACTAACCCTCCTACTAATAATAACCCTACTACACCTATTAGCAAACTTAACCAAAAATCTGGATATAATCCTCCATTAACCGAAGGGAATGAACAAAATCTCTATTTTAGATATGGAAATATACTCCCCCTCCCCCAAATCATGCTAGCCAAATGGCACCCCAAGATGACAAAAATGAACAAATGTCCTCCACCTAGAAGACGGAATGGATACTATATCTATGGAGGATCAACCTATAACACAAAGCGTTAGGCAACCAAAATCCATGCATTTGGAAGCCCCAATCGTTACTCTATTCCCCAATCCCTCCCATACTACCAGTAGCTCCAATCCCACGTATGTTACCAATCCATTAAATACTCAATCTACCATTCAAAATGCCAAGGCTTCCATCAACCGTAAGAAGAAGACACAGAATTATTCAAATCCTACGCCAACACAAAAATCAAAAAATGGAGAACCTACCACCCTTCCTTCCACCACTAGAAAACCCCTAGTTTGTTTATGCCCAACCTCCACAAGCACAGGACTACCAACCTTCCTCGTGGATGGAATTAGATCTAATGGGACATGCAGTCTCATTCGTTGCTCAAATCAACGGCCAGGAATCGATAGTGATACTCCACAATACCCAATACCTAGCCCAGCTAGTAACAGAGGGCATGAGGCTTGCCATGAACAATTACCTAAATCAAGTGTGGTTGAACAACATTCTTCATCCACTGGCACCTTCAATGAACCCACAGTTCGTGCATGCAATGAGGGACCAATGGAGCATGCCACCACAGTTCAACCCAATCAACCCACAGAATGCCCCCTGGACATGCCATTATTCCCGGCAGAGATGTTCTCCCAACTCAACCCTATATTCTTACCATGGGAGATCACCCAGGAAGCCCAGAACCAACCAATCCCCCCAATGTATCAACAAGAAGAACCACCACAACACCAAGTAGATCAAGTGCTCGGACAAGTAGAAGAAGCAATGGAGGAGGAAGACAAACCTCTCAACCTAGGCTCAGAGCGAGTCCTAGAGTTCTCAAATCTAGACGGGATAAGGTGTATCTCTTCAAGGAGATGCACGAGAAGAGGCATGTGCTCAACTTCCCACTAGCACTCTTCAAGTGCTCGATGAAAATCAGACCACCTCAGGATCCAATAGTGGGCAACAGAGCCATGATCCTAGTACCATCACTGAGAAGAAATCCTGTCTTTCTAGGGGAAGTGAGGGAGAATGGGGAACCAGGAAACTCAAACCTTAATATCTCTATGAATCGTCCAACAAAATTTATTATATGGAACATAAGGGGTGGTAACAACGACAATTTTAGGAGGAATTTTAGAGAAATGATAGATACGCCTAGGCTTTGCATGGTGACCTTATTAGAAACAAGAATGGGAAACCATGCTGGAATGCTTAATGACTTTGGTTTTACGGAGATGATAAAGGTGCCAGCGGAAGGTCAGGCAGGAGGCATGGTCGTGATGTAGAATCATGAAGTGCTCAGTTTCCAAAATGCAGTCCGTAGAAATCAAAAAATTCATGCAACAATAAAGGTATTACCTATTCGTAAAACCTGGCTTTTTTCTTCAATTTATGCTAGTACTAATATATATAAAAGAAATTTGATGTGGGAAAACCTAGAAAATATTAGTAAGACCTATAAAGGGCCTTGGATGGTAGGAGGATATTTCAATGAAATTTTAACCTCAAATGACAAATTTGGTGGAAAACCTATTAAAGACGGTAGAGCTAAGTATATTTGGTCTAAGATTAACACTTGCAGCTTACTTGATCTTGGTTTTAAAGGGTGGAGGTATACTTGGTCTAACAATAGACATAGGAATAAAGGTCTTATAATGGAAAGACTAGACAAAATATTAGGGAATGAGAAATGGATAGAACTCTTCCCTAAGAGCTCAATAATTCACTTACCCAAAATATACTCAGACCGTAATCCTATTCTAGTTGAATTAATTCCAAAAAATATGCTAAATCATAAAATATCCTTTAGGCTCGAGACCTTCTGGTGCAAACATCCGGAATTCCAAACAATTGTAGAAAACAATTGGTATGGATCAGACTATTTTAATGCCAGCTTAAATTTTGTGAAAATTTTAAAATCTTGGAAAGATAGAACTTTTAGTGCTATCATGGGAAAAAAGAGGAAACTACTTGCTAGACTACAAGGAATCCAATTACAGTAGCTATACTACTAGTAATTTCCTTCAAACCATGGAATATGAATTAAAAAATGAATACAATGACATCCTTAAAATCGAAGAGGATTATTGAAAATTAAGATTTAGGATAATGTGGTTAAACGAAGAAGATGCTAACACAAAGTTTTTCCATATTTCAGCTACTAATAGGAAAAAAAACAAGATTAATTTCTTTAAGGATGATGCTGGAAATTGGATCAATGAACACCATCAAATTATGTCACATGTGCTCAATTACTTCTCAAATGCATTCACAACTTCTCGCTCCCAAGCTAGTTGGATTAGTCCACTGGCAAACCCCTCTACACATACTAATTTATATCTAATCCCTCTAGGCAGTCCCTTGTTGGATATTGAAATTAAAAGGTCTCTCTATTCATTTAAACCTTTCAAAGCTCCAGGGCCGGATGGCCTTCACCCCGTTTTTTTCAAAAATATTGGAAAACTATAGGCCTTTCTGTAACAAAGCTTTGTCATGATATTTTTACAAATCAAAAAATCCCCAAAGATATTAATAGAACCTATCTTTGTCTTATCCCTAAAGTCTCTAATGCAAATAACATCAGAAAGTTTAGACCAATAGGGCTTTGCAATACTATCTACAAATTAATTACAAAAATCCTAGCAAATTATTTAAAACCATTCCTAGAACAATTGATAAGCTCTTTCCAAGCAAGTTTCATGAAAAATAGAAGAGCTTCTAATAATGCAATCATCATCCAAGAACTTGTTTCCAATTTTAAAAAAAAAAATAAAAGGCAAACAAGGCCAAATGATATTAAAAATTGATCTAAAAAGGCATTTGATCGTTTGGAATGGTCTTTTGTTCATCACACTCTAAAATACTTCAAGTTCCCTCCTAAATTCTCCAAGTTGTTATTAAATTGAATTTCAACAAGTAGTATAGCAATTTTATTTAATGGTTCCATCACAAAATTCTTTGAGCCAAGTCGAGGCATCAGGCAAGGTCATCCCATCTCACCTTATATATTCATCCTTTGTTTAGAAATGTTAACAAGATATATAAACCATCAAGTGGACATTAGGAATTGGGATTCAATAACCATAGGAAAAAGATGTCCAAAATTTTCTCACTAATTTTTTGCAGATGATCTTACCTTCATGACTAAGGTTAATGATAAATCATGCCAAGCTATTCAAAATGGACTAGACCAGTTTTGTGACTTATTAGGACAACGTATTAACAATGCTAAATCAAAGATTCTCTTTTCAAATAACTGCACTACTTCAAAAATTAAGGATGTTACAACTAGACTAGGTATAAAGAAGTGTGACAACTTTGGCACCTACCTAGGGTTCTCTATATTAAACAAATGACCAAGGCCTAGAGACCACCAATTTATAATTGACAAAATGAGAGCTAAGCTAGCATCCTAAAAAATAAAATTCTTTAATTTAGCAGGGAGAACAACTCTATCTCATTCTTGCCTTAATTAAATACCCAATCACTATATGCAATACATCTTACTTCCTAAAATGTCCTTAATAAGACTGATCAAAATTCAAAGGGACTTTATATGGGGTAGCACCACAGAAAAAAGGAAAATACATCTAGTTAAATGATCTACTCTTTGCCTACCAAAATTCAATGGAGGTCTAGGTATCCATAATGCAAATGCTAAGAACTTATGCACACTAGCTAGCCTAGTATGGAGAATTCTTACAAATGCTACAACCCCCTAGACCAAATTAATCATCACTTCTTATGGAACTAATGTTGCCAAAAATAAAAGCTCTTTCCTATGGAGAAGTATTCAAAGGGGATGGGAATTATGCTCAAAGGGTATTACATGGTCCCCCCAACCATTCCAATATGAACATATGGAAGACCAATTGGATTCCAAATATAGGAAATCTTAGAAAAGCGGTAGCAGGTACTTTCTCTATTAGTGATTACTCCATAAAATTAAAGAACATTTTTAATGGGAATATATGAAACTTTAATGAACTATCGTTTAACATCCTTAATAATATTAAGGAAAATATTACTAAGACAAGAATTCGTTTAAGGGTCCTACCAGTGATATTCCAATATGGTCACAAAATACAAAAGATTTTTTCACAAGCAAGTCTTGTTACACTCTCATAGAAACCCCATCCCACCCACCCCCAACCCCAAAACAATCAATTAGAGCTAAAATAGATTTGGAATCTAAGTTGCCCTAATAAGATTAAATTATTCTTGTGGCAGTGTTTCCATAAAGAAATACCATGCAGAAAATACCTCTCACAAATTGATTTAAACATTGATCCCAACTGCCCTGTATGCAAATGCAAAGTTGAGGAGTCCATAACCCATATTTTCTTCAATTGTAAAGCCAGCAAACATTTTTGGGATACTCTTGGGCGGAAAAATTTTTATAAAGAGAATGACGAACACTGGCTTCTTCAATTAAAAGCCTTTGATTACCCTCTAAAAGATAAGTTTATTATTTGGAATTCCTTCTTCCCTTTTGCCATCTGGCTAAATAGAAATAACAACAATCAAAACAATATTGACAATCCTATAAATTATATTCAAATTATCCAGAGGGCTACTGAGTTTAAGCTCCTCACTAAAAAGAGCCTGAACACCCCCCAAGAAATCTTCATATATGTTAAATGGAACAAACCACCAAAAGGATGGTTTAAACTCAATATAGATGCTAGTTTCAATAACTATAATAAAAAAATGTGGCCTAGGAGGTGTATTCAGAAATGCCAATGGAAAATGGGTGGTTGGATTTGTAAAATCTACCCATACTAGCGGCTCACTGCACACAGAAATGAAGGCTCTCATATAGGGACTCAAAACAGCACAAAAATGGGGAATGTTCCCTCTTGAAATAGATAAAGACTCCACGGAGATAATCCACTCTATACAGCAAGACAACAGATTATATGGTAACATTATTAATGAATGTAGGTTGTTCATGCACCAACAGAAGGTAACCCTCCAGCACATATTCAGGCAAGGGAATAGGATANTGAGCTTTAATGATAAAATACACGTCGTATGTGCCTAATAGGGTTTATTTTATGTGTAGGTGAATTGGAAATGGAAACGGGGCTAAACGGATGCAAATACGTCGAAGAATACGCGAAAAGGGACGCCCGAGCGATAGCCGGGCATTGGAGCCAAACAGCCTGACCCAACCTGGCGCTACCCAGGCCTTAGAGCCCTAACGCCAGGGGGGGCCTGGCGTTACCCAGGCCTTA
>ML434444.1:0-62162 GCA_005239525.1 Nicotiana knightiana | reverse complement strand
GGAGGTACTAGGGATAGTGGGAAGGTTAATGCTCGGACTGAATCCAGGTTGGTACAATGGATTACTTGTTATGGAGATGAGCACTTGATTTGCAACTAACACACTATGAAGATTATCCGAAGGCTCTATGGGTAGTGGGGGCGGTGCCTGTCCATTCACCCAAGCTTGGTACATATCTGCCAATTGTTGCTTCAACACTCTTACTTCTTCTACTAGTCCCGAACCTTGTTCGACCAATTGTCCATGGACATCATCACTATCTGACTCATTCTCACTGTTGTTTTCCATTATACTTTTTCCTTTTGATCTCGTGTTGTAAGGGTGAGTCGCCACTTTAAACCACAAACCAACCACCCCTGTTTAACTTTATTTTTAGTAAACAAACAACAAACGTGTTAGAGTTAGGCACTTTGCAGATATTAATCACACATTGTATGTCATGTACCTAATGTCATTTTCATCTCTAGAATGAATTTGGAAGACTTTATGCTTCATCCTGGCTTATTGGTTTATCTTGAATTTAGCGCTCCCTTTTCTTTCCCTCTTTTTTGTTTATTATTATTTTTTTTCAATTTATTTCTAGATTAATTATGGCTATGATCGTATCCGATGGAGATTGCCTACGTATCATGACACCACATGAATCAGACCATTACGTAGTTCACGGGGAAATAATAACAATTTTGAATATTTTCTTTATATGTAAAAATAAAACATAACAAACTAAAATATTTTTCATTCATTTTCAATTAATTTTTTTATATACAATGACATAAAATACTACTAACTCCAAAGACATAAACTTGACTGGAATAAAACAACTTTGGTAAAAATAAAAGACTCCAAATATAAAATCAAAAAAGCGACAAACAAAAATGAAATTAAAAGCTAATTGATTGTACTAAAACTTTAATCTTCAATGGTCTTCTTGCTTAAACTGACATAATCAATGATCTGCATCTCTTGGCCTCCAGTCTCCTCCCAAAGTCTCGTACAAATTTTGAAACACCGCTGGCAACTGTGGGATGACGGCACATGCCTGTTGACCAACTTTCTCATTATTTAGATGGTGAAGATTATCATGAATATATGCTCTTTTTTCTGCCAATCGAAGTACTTGCTCTTCGGCTTACCCCCTATTCACGTGACAATTCTACAACCACATCTGGGTAGTATTGAGAGCTTGCTTCATCAGAGCCTCCCGTCCCTCATATTCTTCAATGCCACAGTTTAGCACACCTCTCTCAATCATCCGCTAATGCCGCTCTGCCTCAAAATCTGCATGCTGATGACCCCTCTTCTGCCTTTTTATTTCTTCTAATTGTGCATGAAGCTGACCCTTTGAGTGTATACAATGGGCCCTTTCTCTTTCAAACTGCTTTTTTAGCTGATCAAACTCCAATTGTTGTTGGTGCGCATCCTCTTCAATGATACTCAAGTCTTCTTGCAGCTTATGTATTTAAGCATTTTTGTTCGCCTCAACTATTCCGACTAAGTCAATCGTGGTTGCCAGTTCTTCTTCTAAGCAGGCCACCTTATTTTTAGCATGCTTTAGATCTTTATCTATGACCCGTAAGGCAGATTGATAGTCTTTCTCAATATTTAAACGAATCTGAGTGACTCCGGCTTGCTGCTGGACTTGTTGTTTGGCTATGGTCATCTGAGCATGCTCCAATTCCTCGTTTAGCCTTTCTATAGTTCTTTGATCATTTCTCCTCCTGTTTGAACCCTCAGGTCTATCTCTAAATGATGAAGGACCATGAAACCAGGTAATATATTTAGAGATCACCTCTCCACAATCTCAGTCTTCTACCATCTCATTCAACTCCAAGACCTTACTTGCATACCAAATTTTTATAATTTTTTCTTCGTCATGAGGCTGATCTTTACTAAAATCATAACAGAACTTGCTCATATCTCGTGTTGGTGGCACCTCATGTAGTCGTGCAAATTGGCGCATTACCTGAAGTGGAGAATAGGGTTGAACACCATCCAATCCTATGAATACCAAATAAGAATGGTATGCATACTCATAGATGACCTATTTAGAAGAAAACCAATCGTAGTTCCAAGTGATCTGTTTGGCGGATAGAGTAAGAAGTAGTTCTTTCCAGGCATCTATCCCTTATGGTAAGTCACATTTGTCAATTCTTTTCTTGTGATCATAAGTATGATTGGGCCATAGCTCCCTAGTGATCGTGGGATGACGATAAAAATACTCCAAAAACCATATATGTAACAAAATGTTGTAGCCATCAAAGTTTTGCGCGACCAATTTACATCTAGTTAAAGCACGAAAAATGCAAGAAAGAATTATAGTGACCAAAGTATAATCATCCCCTTCTTAAGTTAGAGCCTCAATTACACCTGCAAAGCGGATGTCAATGTGTCCTTCCCTTTCCGGAAATATTACACGCCCCAAAAAAGCAACCATAAATGCAAACCTTCTGTGAACCTTCCATGTTTCCTTATTTTACTTTGATTTCATTTTTCCCACATTCTTTTAAAAATTGCATTTTGGGCCATACCAGTGAAACATAAATCCCAACTTAACCCACTTGCCTTCTAAACCTTCATATTGTCCGTAATTTATGTTCAGGAGCTTCAGAAACTTACCCTCATTCACATTTTTTGGTACTATGGGCCTTTGACGGTGAAGATTGCAGCCCCACCCCTGGAAACATGCGATTTCCTTCAATGTCGGAGTCATTTCATAGTCGGTATAATGGAACACATTATTTTCAAGATCCCAGTGCGGAATCAAAGCTTTTATCACATCCCTCCTGGGCTTGATCGTCATCATGTGAACCAAATGTCCCAAGCACTTTATCTGGTTTCGCTCATATTCCTTAAAGGCTCTCCACCAATCCCACAACAGCTGTGATATCTGATCGACAATTAGGAAATCGGGTATCCCTTCTGATCTGCGCCTCTTTTCGGACTTACCTCTTTCTCCACTCATGGTGTACATGTTTACCCAGACACGGGTTAGACTTTAATCAAATATATTATCGACACAAAAAATTCGATTTCTCTGGTTTTGACTATATAAAAATAAAAAATAAAAACCAAACTGCGGGACTAAAAAAAAGCTAACTTAGTAAAATAATAATGAAATTAAAAAAATAAAAGGCCAAAGGACAAAAGGAAGGTTACAATAAACTGGCCTCCCAATTCACATTTCCGAGGAAGGTTACAAAGCTATTTCGACAAAAGGACTAAACGCATGGCAGAAACTAGTCAAAAGAGAAAACTATCAAAGTGACTATATTATTTTTATTATTTGAAAAACAAAATAGTCCATAGACACCTTTTTTTTGTTTTTTTTTAAATGGGGTTGAACCTGATGAAAGTTGCCTACATATCTCACATCCGGTGAGAATCAAACCCGCGTAGTTCGGTAAAATAAATTAAAAAAATAACATTATGAGAATTGAGAACCCTTCAAAATTTTATTTAAAAAAATGAGTACTTTATGAAAACTTAGAAGAAATTTTTTCTTTCTCTCTCCTTTGTTCAATCAATCTATCCTAAAGCCGGTCAACATTTGAGTAAAGCCTACCAAATAATGTTATATATAGCACATAAAATGAACATGTTGGTCTGAAAAATTGGTACCTGTCCTAGACGGGCCCGACCCATTTTCCGAGTCCCGCTAACTCCAATATACATGATGCAAATAAAGCGTAGCCTACTAGGGATATTCATTATTTGTGGCTTTTTTTTCTATGTTTTCAAATCCTAAAGGAGATGGTATCTAGACCTGGCTTACCCGGATGGACAACCCGACCCGAGGAGCGTCAAGTGTCACCAGTAATGAAACAACACTTGCTAGATAATAGCTCTCCTTCCTAAACACGTGTGATTAAATCTTTCACCAGAAGCTGGTAGGCAAACTCCACATAATTACCTATCAGAAGACTCATAGGGGTGCGAGAGAGGATACAATTTATATCACAATTCAAATAAATATTAAAGCGATAAATAAGCGACAAATAGCACATTAGGCTCTAAAACACAATAATATCCAATATATGATAAAAACCAAAGAGGAATCAATATACCAAGCTCGAATTCTTATTAATTATCCCCAGCAGAGTCGCCAGAGCTATCACACCTCTTTTTTGCCGCACAACCCTATTACGAGGTTGAGATAGAATAGTTTTTTCCATTAAAAGGACATTTTGAAAAGGGATTATTTATTATTTAGAGTCGCCACTTAGGATTGAGTTTTGGTGTTCCAAGTCACCTTTTATTGAGTCCCTTATCAAAAGGAATATTTGACTCCTAATTTATGGTCTACGAAAACACAAGACTGAGTAAGGAATTATGTTGACTGAGGGGAAGGTGTAAGGCATCCCTCGAGTTCCGTGGTTCTAGCACGGTCGCTTTATTGACTAATGTAAGGCTTAAATCAATTTTTGGACATTCTAGTAATTTAGTGGTGTGGTTTTCCTACTACCGCTTAATTAATTATTGTATTTTATTAATTGTGTTCACCAAGATGCGATACGCACACCAAGTATTCTTCTTTGAAGTTGGATTTTAAACAATTATACGAGAATGTACACATGGTTAAAACATAATTATTTTAAATTGAAAGGTATCAAGACGTGTGAGACGTACATAATCCGTTTATTATTTAAACATGTCTATCCAAGGTTTGGGTACGGACACATGGTCTAATAATGTATTTAGAATATTTAATTAATTTGTCTCTTTTATATTCAAGATATTTAATTGTATATTCTTATTATTTGGCTTAATATTTTTGGATTTAATGCACGTTGTTTCTTTATTTATGAAAAGAAATGGGACAATTTTGGTTTTGATTAGTATTAGGCCAGTAGGAAATAAATTCACTTAGGCCCAAATTATGTGCTTTATCTTCAAAGAATTGTATTTAACCTTATGTACTATCATTAATATGACAGAATAAATAATTTTGTGAGCTTAAGGCATTAAATGTTCACTAATAAAAACATGATGAGCTTCGATCCAAAATCATCAGAGGAAAACAAAGATATTTAATAATAAACATTTAAAGTTTGAACTAATCTTACTAATTGTGTGACTTTCATGTATTAACTTTTCGGCAGAAACTAGAATTAAAGCTATACATAAAGAGCCAAAGAAATGTTAAAACTTGGATCGTTAAAAGAATTAATATGCTTTAGATATATTAAATTCTTAAGAAAAATACTAAAGATACTGTTAAGTTAAAGATACTAATGTAATGACTTTTAGTAATAAAGAACTTTTAATTTCATTAAATTTGTAGACTATCGGGTGTATACCCAATATGAATGTCACGACCCGAATTTTCCACTGTCAGGATCGTGATGGCGCCTAGCATTGAACCCGCTAGGCAAGCCAATGTTACCGGTTATTCTATATTGTTTCTTTATTTTTAGAAACTAGTCTGTGACATATAAGATGAGCGAAAATAAAAGTGCGGAAGAAATAGAATCTAACATCTTAATTAAGTACTATTACAAAATCCATAATAACAACTCCCAGAATTTGGTGTCACAATTTCACGGACTGTCTATGAATACTACAAATAGAGGCCTGAGCAAAAAAAAAAAATACTACTGTCTCAGAAGTACGTAAGATAGGAAAGAAATAGGATAGAAGGTGACGCCAAGGCATGCAGACGCCTACAGGACTACCTCGGGGTCTCCACTGAACTGAAGGCAGCAACCTCGATCTATGGTCCGAAGGGTCTAGTACTGGGATCTGCACTAAAAGTGCAGAGTGCAGCATCCGTACAACCGATCCCATGTACTGAGTAAGTGTCGAACCTACCTCGACGAAGTAGTGACGAGGCTAGGACACGACAAACAAATAAACCTGTGCAGTTTAATCATATACGGATACAATAATAACAACAAGAAATAAGCAGCTAAATACAAAGAAACGGCGAACATGCTGAGGGGAGTAAATATCAAGTAATGGAAATAACGAAGTAAAGCAAAGAATAAGGTATCAATTTAAACAACAGAAGTAACAACACAAAACCAAGTGCACGACACCACCCTTCGTGCTTTTACTCTCATCCTCACCAAATAATAAATAAAATGCACGACATCACCCTTCGTGCTTTTACTCTCATCCTCACCAAATAATATATAGAATGCACGGCATCACCCTTCGTGTTTGTACTCTCATCCTCACCAATTAATAAATTGAATACACGGCATCACCCTTCGTGCTTTTACTATCATCCTAAATAAAAAAAATGGCACAACATCACCCTTCGTGCTTTTAATTTTCATAATATGGCACGACATCACCCTTCATGCTTTTACACTCTCTCACAATATCATACACGTCATCACCCTTCGTGCTTTAACATTCTTCCTCACCCAAACAAATCAATAACAGCAATCCGGCAAGCAAATCAATAACATAAACAATAATAAAAACCATAACATCTCGGCAACGGAAAATAACAATAGAATCAATATCATTTCGGCAAGGGAAATAAATATAACTAATCTCACTTAGTTGTTTAACTTCATGTAGAAATTCTCAACTTGAACCAATACTCAACAATAGGAAATACCAATGAAATGCTATCATCATGGATAATTATTAAAAGTTAACCTATGTAGTGCTTAATGAAAAATCACATAAATCACAATATTCGACTAACGGGCATGCTTGACACCAACGTATAGATACTCGTCACCACACCTATACGTTGAACATAACACTAACACATAGAAAATAGATACAATACCTATTCACTCAAGCTAAGTTTAAGCCAAACACTTACCTCGAATTCCACGGCCAAATTCAAGCCTCAATTACCGCTTTCCCTTTAGAATTCGCCTCCGATTCAGTTGTATTTGAGTCGATTCTCTTGACAATATTCTAACACACGTTAATTGCGACAAAATATGGAACAAGTCATATGAAAATATCAACGAAATCACGTTGCGTATGCAAAGAAAATCATGGCCGAAACATTTTCGCAAGAGCTTTGCAACAACGTTGCAATGTTCTTTAGCTTAGAAAGTGATTTGGATAACGTTTGTTATCTGCTTGGTTGAGGCTCTCTTGTGATTTGGATTGTAATGTTTCTCTTCTCTTTTATGATTTGGATGATAATGTTTCTAAGTGATGGGAAAGAGAATGGAACTATATGATTTTATAATCACTCTTTGAAGCTTTCATCCGTTTGCTAGCAAAATATAAGATGAAGGTCTTTTTTAAAATCATAGTTTGTGGCACAAATATATTGGGATGAATAAGCCACTAAGTTTACTAGCTTTTTCCACCTATTTCATGCACTTAAGAGTCACCATATTGAGCTTGAATTGCTGCCACACTTGGGAGCCTTAAGCTTACCCAATGACTCATCACTAACTTTACACATGTTAACCATGCATTTTAAGTAACTTTACACATGTTAGCCATGCACTTTAAGCAGCTTTACACATGTTAGCCATGCACTTTAAGTAGCTTTACACATGTTAGACATGCACTTTAAGTAATTTTACACATGTTAGCCATGCACTTTAAGTGCTATGACACTTAGTTCCACCCTTGGCCAAATTAATGCCACGTGGAAGCCCATTAAAGTTTCTCTTTACATGTCTCATCCCTTGGCCAACCTTTCATTACATGGAGACACCACATATCGTTGCATGTATAGATATATGACACTTACTACCACTTGTCCACATCCCATGGCTTATGACCACGTGCTACTTTAGTCAATAGTACTAATAAATTTCTAGTCTACCCTACAATATTCCATTTAACTAACTACACATATAATTAATTATATCACTCAACTCACTTAAATACTAATATACTTTACATATCTTACTATTTTAAAAGCAACTTAGCATTTTCCTCAATTTTTTCCTATAACAGCTTTCCGGGTATATGCCTGGACTGCATACGCAAAATGAGGTGAGAAAAAAAAGGAGAGGAGGTTTTCAAGGTCTCAGAACACAATTTTGACTTATAAAACGAGAGATGAATTTTATTTGGGTCATCACATTCTCCACCTCTAAAACAAACGTTCATCCTCAAACGTACATAGAAAAGTACCTGAAACGGGGAAAAGATTGGGATATCGGATCCGCATACCAGACTCGGACTCCTAGGTAGCTGCCTCGGCAGGCTGACCTCTCCACTGAACACAAACCGAAGGATAACTCTTCGATCTCAACTGACGAATCTGCCGGTCTAATATGGCTACCGGCTCCTCCTCCACAAATAATGCTGCCACAAATCCTTATACATCTTTGCGGCGCCCGAATGAATGGAATACCGGGAACTATGGGCCTCCTCTAAAATCAACTCACAAAGTCCATCCACATTGGGCACACAAATATGACCCTGCATCCGTAAAACTCCATCATCACCAACTGTAACTTGCTTGGCACCACCGTGTCGCACCGTTTCCCTAAGGACACACAAATAAGGACCATCATACTGTCGATCCCGAATACGATCAAATAATGAAGAATGACCAACTGTATAAGCTAGAACACGGTCATGCTTAGAAATATCCAATCTCATGAACCGATTGGCTAAAGCCTGAACATCCAAAGCAAGCGGTCTCTCCTCGACCTGAATTTAAGCAAGGCTGCCTATACTGGCTGACTTCCTACTCAAAGCATCTTCCACCACATTGGCCTTCCCCGGATGATATAAGATGTTGATGTCGTCGTCTTTCAACAGCTCCAACCATCTTCTTTACCTCAAATTCAACTCTTTCAGCTTGAACAAATATTTCAAACTCTTGTGATCTGTGAACACCTCACATGACACTCCATATAGATAATGCCTCCAAATCTTCAGTGCGTGAACAATGGCTTCTAGATCCAAATCATGAACTGGATAATTCTTCTCGTGGATCATCAACTGACATGAAGCATATGCAATAACCTTGCCATCCTGCATCATCACTGCACCAAGTACAACCCGAGAAGCATCACAATACACAGTATATGGCCCTGAACCTGTGGGCAAAACCAACACCGGTGCCGTGGTCAAGGCTGTCTTGAGCTTCTGAGAGCTCGCCTCACAATCATCTGACCACCTGAACTAGGCACCCTTCTGAGTCAACCTAGTCATCAGGGTTGTAATGGACGAGAACCCCTCCACGAACCGACTGTATTAGCCCGCCAAACCCAAGAAACTTTGGATCTCTGTGGATGATGTAGGTCTAGGACAATCCTTGACCTCTGAAATCTTCTTATGATCCACCTGAATACCTTCTGCTGACACAACTTGACCCAGAAATGCAACTGACCTCAATCAAGACTCACATTTTGAAAATTTGGCATATAATTGACTGTTCTTCAGAGTTTGGAGAACGACCCTAAGGTGCTGCTCATGCTCCTCCCTGCTGCAGGAATAAATCAGAATATCATCAATGAAGAAAATTGTGAAGGAATCCAAATAAGGCATGAAAACTCGGTTCATCAAGTCCATGAAAGTTGCTGGGGCATTTGTCAACCCGAATGACATCACTAAGAACTCATAATGCCCGTACCGAGTGCGAAAAGCTGTCTTAGGGACATCGGATGCCCTAATCCTCAACTGATGGTAGCCAGATCTCAAATCAATCTTCGAAAATACCTTGGCACCCTGAAGCTGGTCAAACAAGTCATCAATCCTCGGTAATGGATACTTATTCTTGATGGTAACCTTGTTCAACTGCCGATAATCTATGCGCATCCTCATCAATCCATCCTTCTTCTTAACGAACAACACCGGCGCACCCCAAGGTGAAATAGTAGGCCTAATAAAGCCTTTATCAAGCAAATTCTGCAAGTTTTCTTTCAACTCCTTCAACTATGCCAGGGCCATACGATATGGCAGAATAGAAATGGGCTGAATGCCCGATACCAAATCAATGCAAAAGTCAATATCCTTTTCGGGTGGCATAACCGGCAGGTCTGCAGGAAATACCTCTAGAAACTCATGGAAAACGGCCACACAGTCCCTAGGAGGAACCTCGACACTAGAATCACAAACATATGCCAAATAGGCCAAACACCCCTTCTCGACCATGCGCCGAGCCTTCATATAAGAGATAACCCTGCTGGAAGAATGACCAAGAGTCCCTCTCCACTCCAGTCGAGGCAACCCCAGCAATGCTAAGGTTACGGTCTTGGCGTGACACTCCAATATGGCATGACACGGACCATTCCATCCCCAAAATGAAATCAAAAGCTACCATATCAAGGAGTAGAAGATCTACGTTGGTCTCTAGACCCCCAATAACCACTACACACGAACGGTAGACACGATCTACCATAATAGGATCACCCACCGGTGTAGACACATATACAGGGGCACTCAGAGAATCACGAGGCATAACCAAATAAGGGGCGAAATAAGATGACACATAGGAATATGTGGACCCTGGATCAAATAGAACTGAAGCATCCCTGCTATAAACTGAAACCATACCTGTGATAACTGCATCGGAGGCCTCAGCCACAGGTCTGGCTGGAATAGCATAGCATCGGGGCTGAGCCCCACCAATATGAACTACATACCTGGGACGACCTCATGTTGGATGACCTCTACCTCTAGCGGTCTAGCCTCCACCTCTAATGGCCTGACCTCCACCTCTAACACATCAACCCCCACCTCTAACTGGCTGAGCCGGCGGTGGAACACCTGGTGTTAGAACCATGGCAGGAGAACCCTGGTGCTGAGAACTGCTCGAGGCTCGAGGGAAATATCTAGCAATGTGGCCCTGACCACCACATGTATAACAAGATCTCGGCTACTGAGATTGCTGGCCCTGAAACTGACCCTGACGATCTGAGTAACCACCCTGAAAACACTGGAGCGGTGGTGCACTGATAGGAGCTAGTGGTGCACTATAGGGAAATTGATCAGAATACTGCATGTGGGAACCATGGTCACCTGAGCACTGCGAGAAACCTGAAGTGCTGAATGAAACGGCCTAGGATGATGGCCCCTACCAAAAGAATCCCTGCCTCCAGATGAAGCACCATTGAACCAGCCGAAATGACGAGGCCTCTTGTCAGACCCTGACCACTCCCCTATCATAGAACCATCTCGACTTGTCTGACCATATTGGCTGCATCCTAAAAGGAAATATCACTCCCTCCGTCTCTAGCCATCTGCAATCTGATCCCTAAACCCTAAACCCTAAACCCTAAACCCTAAATCCTAAACCCTAAACCCTAAACCCTAAACCTTAGACGCTCAATAAACCTCCTTACCCTCTCTCGGTCGGTGGCAAGTATCATAATAGTATGATGAGCTAAGGTAATGAATTTTGTCTCATACTGAGTGATGGTCATAGAACCCTGCTGGAGACGCTCAAACTGCCTCCGATAATCCTCTCTCTGAGTGATAGGAAGGAACTTCTCCAGAAACAAATCGGAGAACTGGGCCCAAGTCAAAGGCAGTGACCCAGCTGGTCTAGCCAAACAATATTCTCTCCACCATGTTTTGGCGGAACGTGACAGACGAAAAGTAGCAAAGTCGACCCTATTAAAAAGTAGCAACGTTGACCCCATTGATCTCGACTATCCCCATGTTCCGTAGAACCTCGTGACAACTATCCAAATAGTCCTGGGGACCTCTGAAGATGCACCACTATAAGTAGTAGTAAACAACTTGGTGAGCCTGTCCAATCTCCACAAAGCATCAGTAGGAATAGTTGCTCCATCACCGGTATGAGCCACAACACCCGGTTGAAATACCCCAGCTGTCTGAGCTGCTGCAGTCTAAAATTGAGGAGCCATTTGCTCAAGAGTGCGAGTATCGGGACTTTGGGTTCCTCCCCTAGCCTGAGAGACGGCTGGTGCTGCAGGAGGTAAACCTGCCCGAGCGACACTTTCCATGAGGCCCACTAGACGGACCAGAGCATTTTGGAGTACTGGGGTAGCAATGAAACCCTCGGGAACTTGAGCTGGCCGAACCGGGATTGTCTGGGCAGAAACCTCATCAGCAAACTCTACCTGAGGCTCCGCCACTAGGGCTGATACTTTCGGCTGAGCTCTGCCCCTGCCTCGACCTCGTCCTCGGCCCATAGTAGGAGCTGCAACTGGGGACTCAGGTTGCTGATCAGTGGATGAAGAAGCACATGTTCTCGCCATCTGCGAGATAATAGAGTAGAAAGTTAATTAGCATTGTGAAATCAAACTGCACGACAGGGAAGAGTAGATGTGAGGTCATTCCTAAACTCTGTAGCCTCTGGGGATAAGTACAGATGTCTCCGTCCCGATCCCTCAGACTCTACTAAGCTTGTCCGTGAATTGTGAGACCCAAGAAACCTAGTGCTCTGATACCTACTTGTCACAACTTGAATTTCCCACCATCGGGACCATGATGGCGCCTAACATTGAACCTTCTAGGCAATCCAACATTAACGGTTATTCTATATTGTTTCTTTATTTTTAGCAATTAGTCAGTGATATACAAGATCAGCGGAAATAAAAGTGCGGAAGGAATAGAATCTAACAACTTAATTAAATACTATTACAAAATCCATAATAACAACTCCCAGAATTTGGTGTCAGAATTTCACGGACTGTCTATGAATACCACAAATAGAGGTCTGAGCAAACAAAATACTACTGTCTCAGAAGTACATAAGACATGAAAGAAATAGGATAGAAGGTGACGCCAAGGCCTGCGGACGTCTGCAGGACTACCTCGGGGTCTCCACTAAATTGAAGGCAACAACCTCGATCTATGGTCCGGAGGGTCCAGTACCAAGATCTGCACAAAAAGTGCAGAGTGCAGGATCAATACAACCGACCCCATGTACTGAGTAAGTGTCGAACCTAGCCTCGACAAAGTAGTGACGAGGCTAGGACAGGACAATCAAATAAACCTGTGCAGTTTAATCATATACGGAGACAATAATAAAAACAGGAAATAAGAAGCTAGATACAAAGAAAAGGGGAACATGCTGAGGGGAGGAAATATCAAGTAATGGAAATAACGAAGTAAAGTAACAAATTAGATATCAATTTAAACAACAGAAATAACATCACAAAAACAAGTGCACGGCATCACCCTTCGTGCTTTTACTCTCATCCTCACCAAATAATAAATAGAATGCACAGCATCACCCTTATTGATTTTACTCTCATCCTCAAAATAAATCAAAAGAAATGACACGGCATCACCCTTCGTGCTTTTAATTTCATAATATGACACGATATCACCCTTCGTGCTTTTACACTCTCTCACAATATCATACACGGCATCACCCTTCGTGCTTTAACACTCTTCCTCACCCAAGCAAATCAATAACAGCAATCTGGCAGGGAAATCAATAACATAAGCAATAATAAAAACCGTAACGTCCCGGCAAGGGAAAACAACAGTAGAATTAATATCATCCCGACAAGGGAAACAAATATAACCAACCTAACTTAGTTGTTTAACTTCGTGTAGAAATTCTCAACTTGAACCAATACTCAACAATAGGAAATACTAATGAAATGTTATCATCATGGATAATTATCAAATTTAACCTAAGTAGTGCTTAATGAAAAGTCACATAAATCACAAAATTTGACTAACGGGCATGCTTGACACCAACGTATAGATACTTGTCACCATACCTATACGTTGAACATAACACTAACATGTAGCAAACAAGACACAATACCTATTCCCTCAAGCTAAGGTAAGCCAAACACTTTCCTCGAATTCCACGGCCAAACTCAAGCCTCAATTACCGCTTTCCCTTTAGAATTCTCCTCCGATTCACTTGTATTTGGGTCGATTCTCTTTAAAATCTTCTAACACACGTTAATTGCGACAAAACATGGAACAAGTCATATGAAAATCTCAACGCAATCACATTGTGTATGCAAAGAAAATTATGGCCGAAACATTTTCTCAAGAGCTTTGCAATAACGTTGCTATGTTATTTATCTTAGAGAGTGATTTGGATAACGTTTCTTATATGCTTGGTTGAGGCTTTCTTGTGATTTGGATTGTAATGTTTCTCTGCTCTCTTGTGATTTGGATTGTAATGTTTCTCTGCTCTCTTGTGATTTGGATGGTAATGCTTCTAAGAGATGGGAAAGATAATGGAACTATATGATTTTATAATCACTCTTTGAAGCTTTCATCCGTTTGCTAGCAAAATATAAGATGAAGGTCTTTTTTAAAATCATAGTTTGTGGCCCCCACCTATTGGGATGACTATGCCACTAAGTTTACTAAATTTTGCTCATGCACTTAAGAGTCACCATATTGAGCTTGAAATGCTTCCACGTTTGGGAGCCTTAAGCTTACCCAATGACTCATCAGTAACTTTACACATGTGAACCATGCACTTTAAGTAACTTTACACATGTTAGCCATGCACTTTAAGTAGCATTACACATGTTAGCCATGCACTTTAAGTAGCTTTACACATGTCAGCCATGCACTTTAAGTAATTTTTACATATGTTATCCATGCACTTTATGTTCTATGACACTTAGTTCCACCCTTGGACAAATTAATGCCATGTGGAAGCCTATTAAAGTTCCTCTTTACATGTGTCATCCCTTGGACAACCTTTATGTAACGACCCGGCTGGTCGTCTTGAGAGTTAGCCTCGTTTTCCCCATTTCTGCATCATCGTATGTGTTTCAGCTTCTTTATGTTGTGTTATATTGGTTGGCTCGAGTTCGGAGCAAATTTTGGAGAGAAATGAGACACTTAGTCTCTTAACTTGGTTCAGTAGTGGAAAAGTCAATTGGAAGTTGGCTTATTGGTATACAACCTCGGAATGTAGATTTTATGTTTTGGATAGCTTCGTTAGGTGATTTGGGACTTAGGCGTGTGTTCGGAATGTGGTTTTGTTGTCCGGTGTTGAATTGGCGAAAGTTAGTTTTTGGCGATTTTCGGTCGGTAGGGAAAAATAGGCTATCGAGGTCAGAATGGAAGTCCGATAGCTGGAGCGGATTCGTAATGTCATTTTGGATATGTATGCAAATTTCAGGTCAATCAGATGTGTTTTGGTTTGTTTTGGCATCATTGGCGAAATTTAGAAGTTTCAAAGTTCATAGGCTTGAATTTAATGTGATTTTGGTATTTTTGCATTGTTTTTGGTATTTTGAAGGCTCGACTAAGTTTGAATGATGTCCCAGGGGCCTCAGGTGTATTTCGGATGCTCAAACGAGCATTTTTTGTCATTGGGAGATTGATGGTTTTTCTAGTGTTTTGGCAGCAGTGATCTGTTCATTGCGATCGCATGAGTTCATCCGCCAACGTGTAGAGTAAGTTGAGGCCAGGTGGATTTTGTGAATTGCGATCGCATATGTAGGAGTGAGATCGCGTAGTGTGAGCAGTCTTGGTCACTGCATTCGCGTGGAGACCTTTGCGTTCGCATAGTGGGACTTGTAGTGCCAGTGAAGTGATGAAAATTTCTCTATGCGATCACATAGAGTTGGTCGCGATCACATTGTTGTGAGGAGTTGTCTTATGCGATCACATAGGTGTTTCTGCGATCGCATAGAGTTAGTTTTGTTGGGCAGCATTTTGTTCTTCGTGATCGCATGCCTTTTTTCACGATCGCATAGAGTAAAAATCCGGCCAGACAATTTAAGTTCTAATTTCGGGGGTTCTTGGCCATAACTCGTTTTGCCATTTGAGAGCTCAGGTGAAGGATAATTTGGACTAGATTATCAATGGGATTCTTGTGGTAAGTGTTCTTCAATCATTTATTGTTTAATTTCATGAATTTGTCTTGATTTTCACCATGCAATTTGAGGAATTAGGTAGAAAATTTTGGAAAAATGGGAGGAAAAATTTAGAAATTTCTTTTGGTGATTTTAGTGGGAAATTGTGGTCCGATTTTGATGTTCTTGGTATGTACCGACTCGTGGGAGGATAAGGATTCTTGTGATGTAACTTATAACGGATTCCGAGATTTGGACGTGGGGGCCGGATTTAGCAAGTTTCAGAAATTGTGCCTAATTTTGATAGTTTCCGATTGGGGTTCGTCTCCCTAGCATATTTTGATGTTATTGATCTGTTTTGTGGTAGACTCGGAGAATTTGGGAGATAATTCGAGGGGCAAGAGCATCGCAGAGTAGTTTTTGGGCTATTTTGAGGTAAGTAACGATTGTAACTCTAAACCTAAGGGTATGACACCCCGTTATTTGATATTGTTTTGGTAAATGAGGTGACACACGTGCTAGGTGACGAGCGTGTGGGCGTGCACCGATAGGTATTGTGACTTGGTCCGTCCCGTAGCGACTATTAAGCCGCGTATTCAATTTGGAACCTTACGGCATCCTGTCTTTCAGAAGTTTATACTTGTTTCTGGGCTGTGAGCCAGGTTTGAGGCCTTGTGCCAATCTGTTTAGACCCTTAGGGGTAATTTCCATGTTTGGGACCTTGTGCCGACCTGTTTAGACCCTCAGAGGTATTTTTACACTATTCTCACACCATCTTGATAGAACATCTGTGAACTCAGTCATGTTTACCACTTGTTGTTATTTTCTCTGTTATCACACTATTTTGAAACTCTGAGAAGTATTTTGGGCTGGGTCCCGTGAGTTGAGATGAATTGCCTGAGTGGCTTATGAGGATGACTTATTGTGACCGAGAGCCGAGTATGTGAGGATAGTTATGGATCGGGCTGCACGCCGCAACAATATATATGTAATGAGGTCGAGAGTCGAGTATGAGAGGATAGTTATGGATCGGGCTGCACGCCGCAACAATATATATGTAATGAGGTCGAGAGTCGAGTATGAGAGGATAGTTATGGATCGGGCTGCACGCCGCATCAATAGATATGTTATACATTACATATGGATCGGGCTGCACTCTGCAACAATATAGATTATATATTATGTATGGATTGGGCTGCACGCCGCATCAATATATTTTATATGTATATGGATCGGGTTGCACGCCGCAGAAATATATATATTGGATCGGGCTGCACGCCACAGCAATATAGCGCTTGGGCTAAAGGAGCCCCTCCGGGAGTCTTTACACCCCCAGTGAGCGCAGTCGACTATTATATGGATCGGGCTGCACGCCGCAATAANGCATTGACTTATGAGAGCAGAGTCACGAGTGACTAAGAGGCTTGCCCGAGAGGCTTTATTTGTGGGAGACACTGTGCCCGAGTGGCGGATACTTTTATGAAACTACTATTTTCACTATTCTTTACACTGAGCCTCTTTGATAAATGTTGACTACTGTTTCATATAAGTTTAAAAAAGGAAAACTGGAGTCTTGTAAAATCTTTGGTAAATGTGGACTCTTGACTTGATCTATTACCTTTACTGGTACTTTTTTTATGAAATTATAAAGTTTAAATGCTCGTCACTGCACTCCTGTTTTTAGATACTTTTTTTACTTACTGAGTTGGCGTACTCACGTTACTCCCTGCACCTTGTGTGCAGATCAAGTACCGGGGCAGAGTGATAGCTGAGCTACCCCATTTGGAGTATTGTTCGGAGATTGTGAGGTAGCTGCTGGGCGTCCGCAGCCTAATCTTTCTCCTTCCTACTCCATCATCTTACTTTACATTCACACACTTGTTGTAGTAAGGATTTGTAATAGATTGTATTACCTCTTAGATGATCATGACGGTTGACTCCAGATGTTGGGACTGTGCTTAGATGTTCTAATAATTTTTATTGTATTTGAAATGTTTAAGAAATAGAATTATTATCAAAATTCGGATATTTGATGTATTAAATAGAAAATCATCTAATTATTTTCAGTAAATTGGCTAGCCTAGTATCACGATAGCCGCCATCACGGCCAGTTGTGATTTGGGGTCGTAACACTTTCATTACATGGAGACACCACATATCTTTGCATGTATAGATATATAACACTTACTACCACTTGTCCACATCCCATGGCTTATGACCACTGACTACTTTAGTCAATAGTATTAATAAATTTCTAGTCTACCCTATCTTCCATTTAACTAACTACACATATAATTGATTCTAGCACTCAACTAACTTAAATACTAATATACTTCACATATCTTACTATTTTAAAAGCAACTTAGAATTTTCCTCAATTGTTTCCTATAACAGCTTTCCGGATATATGTTCGGACTGCATACGCAAAATGAGGTGAGAAAAAAAGAGAGGAGGTTTTCAAGGCCTAGGAACACTGTTTTGACTTATAAAACGAGAGATGACTTTTATTAGGTCAGCACAATGAATTTATAATAATAAAAAAATATTTCATTAACTTAATGCTCTATTGCATATCCTAAGCAACTTAAACTATGTAAAGCAAAAATTATGCAAATTTCTTACAAATGAAACTATTTTAACTCCCTTAACATAATACTACTTATTACATTATCACAAAGAAAAATTAAGAGTCAAATTTATCTAAAACAATAAACAGAATAGGCTCTAAAACACATCAAATTGCCGATTCAAACAGTAGGAAAATAATATTAAAATGAATAACAAAGAAAGTATAGATGAACTTTAGTTAAGCTTTTCAATGTCTACAATACATGAGCGAAAATTGTAGCCGCGAACCGGATCTTGAAACTTAACTGAACTTTCGATTTCTCCAAATAAAATTCGTATTCCTTTACAATATCCTATGGGTGATGATTCTGTGCATGTAATCTTTTCCTTTTTTGTTAGATGGACGAGTGTTTTTTTGGTTATGTCCTTTGTCTCCGACTCCTTCCTTTTTATATCCTTTTTATATATGGAATGGGATTGTGCATTCAGAGATATGAGGGTGAGATCATGTAAGTGTGTATATGACGTGAGGGAGTGGGAGTGTGGGTTGAGAGAGATGAAGGGAGTGGGGTTATGGGGCTGTTAGAGATCAGATAGGAAATTTTTTTTTTTACTCTTCTTTTTTTTTTGCATATTTTTTTTGTTCTTTTCGTTACCTATCTTAAAAATTAGAAAAACTCTTTTTTTTTTGTGAAATAAAGGAAAGAGAAAGTAAAATACATAGCTAAAAGTATTAGCCAACTACTTTTAGACTTATATATTGTAAATATAAAAAAATTAAATATTTACACCATAGTTTAAATTATACTAAGAAAAATACCATAACTTACTTATTAAAAATTTAATATATATATATATATATACACACACACACACACATAAGTATGTATATATACATTTATATTTGTCACAACCCAATTTCAGAGTCGTGATGACGCCTGTCGTGGAACCAGGCAAGCCGCCCTTTTTAACTAAGTTAAATTCAATTTCCAGTAAGAATACGATTTTTTTAAACGAAAATATTGATAATACTAAGAGTCTGAAGTTTAAAAATAATATTTTAAACAAGACTAAAATTTCCAACTCCGGATCCATTGTCACTCAGTCATGAGATACTATAAAAAAAATAAAGAATGAAGAAATAGATAATGTAGACTCAAAATAAGTGCAACAGTTGGAATAAGGAAGAGAAGACGAGGTCGCGATCGCCAGCTGCTACGTCGACAACTCCAATAAAAACTCTGACAGCTGCTCAATATCCATTACAAGGTCCCGGTGTACCTGAGTCTGCACACAAGGTGCAGGGGGTAACGTGAGTACACCAACTCAGAAGTAACGAACACAAACTATGGGCTGAGAGGCAGTGATGGACTAAACCTCAATAATTAAATCATCAGCGTACAAAATTTAGGCATGTTCACAGTTTATCAGAAAATAACAACAGAATATACTAGATATACCTCCATATGTTCTACATGCCAACATGTCACAGTGTGAAAATGCACATGGTTCTCACAACTCTTCCATAGAAGTCCACTCAGTACTATATATGGCTCTCAGGCCCAGGGAAGTTCCATCCTGGAATATGCATAACCACCGGTGACCGTAGTCACTCCGTACTGAGGAAAAAGGCCGGTCCAGCAATATCCATATCCAGGGAAGATCCATCCTCACATAACATCAGCTTCGGACAATATCCATGCCCAGGGAAGATCCATATCTCATCATCAATACGCACACTGGG
The DNA here is from genome assembly GCA_005239525.1 of Nicotiana knightiana. Lineage (NCBI taxonomy): Eukaryota > Viridiplantae > Streptophyta > Magnoliopsida > Solanales > Solanaceae > Nicotiana > Nicotiana knightiana. The sequence continues at coordinate 42,203 of ML434444.1, read as the reverse complement.
GTGTAAAGACTCCGGAGGGGCTCTAGTGGCCCAAGCTCCATATCAAGATAACGAAGGCATGGTTTAATATCGCTGTGGTGTGCACTCCTATCTCATAACTGTCTCAATAACAGGATCTCGGCCTCAATCAATCACTACTCTTCAGTCTCACTCACATGGATCACAGATGCATCCATCAGCCCGAAACAATGATAAGTATGCATATAATTAACAATATTGAGACTGAGATATGAAGTGATATGCTATAAAAGGACTGGGTATATGAAATTAAGTAATCACAAAATGAGACAGTAATATACGATCACTCGGGTCTCAGCATTTTCGGCCTGAAGCCTAACATTTATACTTAACATGATTTCTAACAGGTTCACAATTACCACATTAACACAAGCATAGGCATCATCATGGAATAATCACTAAGTGGTGCCATGAGATAAGCCAAGCCACAACTACTAGGTGCACACCCGCACGCCCATCACTTGGCATGTGTGTCACCTATACAATAGTCATAAACCATTTAGCTCGGGGTTTCGAACCCTCAGAACCAGGTGATGTATAGTGATTTTGCTTCCAGATGGGATCGAATGGAATGTTCTTGGCTAGTTGGGTACGTAGTTGTTATGGCTAGGAAGGGAGCATGAAGTTCTCATATTTATCATAGGATGGCATGGTGTATGCGGTACGTTGTGTAGGGTCGAGGTCCGCATGTGTGAATTCACGGTTCAGTTTTGGAATGCAGGTCAAAATTCTTAGGCGGCATTGGCTATTTCAAATGACTAAGTAAATGATATCTACTGGTGGCTTAAAGTATTTCATGTGGACTAGCGTTTCGATGGGATCACTCAGTGTAGCGGAGTTATGTAGGGGTATGACCTTTGGTGTTGGATTCATGTGTTTTGATTTTTACGATGTGTGCCAGGCTTTTAGTATGATGTTGTGAGGGTAATTGTTAATGGCAGGATAGTCCTCTCGTTGAGTCTTTTATATAATTTGATTAATTTGGGATGTTGTTGTTGAGTGTAGGAGTTGCACAGGTTATGACTTCGAATTGTATTGATGTGTCATGTCAGAAGAGGTCATTGGACCTAGAATGAATATTGTCAGAATTGTCTACAACTTAGTTGGAAGGATAAGTATCGAGAGTCGGCTTAGAAATTTGCTATAATTCCTATTTGGGAAGGGGTAGCTTCATGTCTGAGAGATTAGACGAATGGTTGTTAGTTTCTACGTTTTTTTTCATCATCGGCATTATATGAAAGTGTAAGAGCAAGGCATTTCTTGATAAGAGGTTATTTACCGGTATTAGGTTGTTATAAGCAACTATTGTGATTAGGAGTTATCGCCACGGGTGCTTGGGTCATGCAGTGGATCATGGTATTTTATCTTGGGTTACGGATATGACTTGTTACAGTGTGCTCAGACTTACTCAGTTTATAGTTGTGGGATTTTGATCTTGTAAATTGATTCAGAAGTTAAAATGTAGTTCTAAGGTTTATGGGTTAGGATTTGATAATGAAATTTCAGTTATGTTGTGTTATCGGACGTAGATGAGGTAGGGTGACATGGGATCACCTCCGAATATGTGCCTGGAAGGTCACACAACAAATTTTGGCGGTGTTGGAACAACTCTAGGCACGTTCGAGGACGAACGTATATTTAAGTGGGGGAGAATGTAACCACCCAGTCTGTCGTTACGTAGAAATTGCATTTTTATTGCTGTCATTGACTTGTCATGGATTGGTTATTCTATTATTGATGTGTTAGAGTCGATAGGCTTGAAATCAGAATGGTTAAATGAGAATTCAATAACTTAGTCTTTAAAAATAGCCTTAAAATGGGAAAAGTCAACTGAGGGTTGACTTATTGGTAAACGACATCGGAATGCGGATTTTATGGCTCGGATAGCTTCTTTAGGTGATTTGGGACTTAGGAGTGTGTTCAGAATATTTTTGTGAGGACCGGTGTAGAGTTAAGCTTGAATTGGCGAAAGTTAGTTTTTGGTGATTTCTGGTCGGCAGTGGAAAATAGGTTATCAGGGTTAGAATGGTATTCCTGAAGTTGTAATAGGTTCATAATGTCATTTTGGATATGTCTGCAAAATTTTAGGTCAATTAGAGTTGTTTTGGGTAGTTTCGGCATCATTGGAGGATTTTAGAAATTTCAAAGTTCTTAGGTTTGAATGTGATGTGATTTTGGTGTTTTGATGTTATTTTTAGTGTTTTGAGAGTGCAACTAAGTTTGAATGATCATTTATGATGTGTTGGTAAATTTGGTTGGGGTCCCGAGGGGCTCGGGATTGATTTCGGGTGATTGAGGGATGTTTTAAAGTTTGTAAAATGCAGCTTCAGCTGCTGGTGCAGGTGTGACCGCACCTGCGAAAGCGTGACCGCAGGTGCGGGTCCCCAGAAGCGAGAAATCTCCGCAGATGCGGAATTTGAGGGGCCTAGTAGAGGATCGCAGGTGCGGGAGGAGGATCGCACCTGCGAAGTCGCAGGTGCAGAATGTGAGTTGCAGGTGTGGAGATAGGCAGTTTAGTGAAAAGTCGCAGGTGCGGTTGTTTTGACCGCAGGTGCTGTTCCGCAAGTGTGAGACATTGGCCGCTTGTGCGAAACCCCTTGGCAGAAAGTATAAATTAAAACCCTCTCCGACCATTAGACCTTTTAACACCATCTTTGAACGGGAAGAAGCTCTTTAGGCGATTTTTGAAGAGGGGAATCGGTGTTCTTCATATAGGTAAGTGTTTTGATTATTAAAACTCGTTTAAGGGTGATTCACAATCTCAACAATTAATTCATGAAAAATCAGTAGAAAGAGGAGGTTTAGGGCTTGAGATTATGAGACCTTTAAGAGTAGATTTGAGGGGTCAAACGAACTTCGATTTTAGTGTTCTTTATATGTACGGACTCGTGAGATGATGAATAACAGTTTGGTATAAAAATTTCTGAGTTTCGGGATGTGTGCCCAAGGGTCGGGCTTTGCGCTAAATTTGGTAATTTTCAATTTGGAATTCATTCCTTAAGCATAATTTGATGATAAAAATCTGAACTTGGTAGATTTGGAGCACTCAGAGGCCGAATTTAGAAGCGAAGGCACTGCGGAATAGTATTTTAGCCGGTTTTGAGGTAAGTAACATTTCCAAACTTGGTTCTGAGGGTTCGAAACCCCGAGCTAAATGATTTATGAATAATGTTGAGGTGACACACATGCCAAGTGACGGGCGTGCGGGAGGCACCCAGTATTTGTGGCCTGGCTTATCATATGGCACCGCTTGGTTATTATTCCCCGATGATGTCTGTGCTTCTGAAATCATGTTAAGTATAAATGCTTGGCTTCACACCAAAAATACTAAGAACCAAGTGGTCGTAATAACTGTCTCATATTTAATTACTTGATTTCATATACTCAGTCATGTTATAGCATATCACTTCATATCTCAATCTCAGTATTGTTAATTATATGCATACTTATCATTGTTTCGGGCTGATGGATGCATCTGTGATCCATGTGAGTGAGACTGAAGAGTAATGACTGAGTGAGGCCGAGAGCCTGTTATTAAGACAGTTATGATATTGGACTGCACACCGCAGTGATATTAAATCATGCCTCCGTTGGCTTGATATGGCGCTTGGGCCACTAGGGCCCATCCGGAGTCTTTACACCCCTAGTGAGTGCATTGATGATGAGGGATGGATCTTGTCCGAAGCTGATGTTGTGTGAGGGATGGATCTTCCCTGGGCATGTATCTTGTGCGAAGTTTATTTTATATGAGGGATGGATCTTCCCTGGATATGGATATTGTCCAAGTGTTGTATTCCGGAGATGGATCTTCTCTATGGGGGCTGGACTGGCCTTTTTCCTCAGTATGGAGTGACTACGGTCACCGGTGGTTATACATATTCCGGGATGAAACTTCCCTGGGTTTGAGAGCCATATATACTACTGAGTGGACTTATTTGGGAGAGTTGTGAGCACTATGTGCATTTTCACACTACGACATGTTGGCATGTAGAACATATGGAGGTATATCTAGTATATTCTGTTGTTATTTTCTGATAAACTGTGAACTTGCCTAAATTTTGTAGGCTGATGATTTAATTATTGAGGTTTAGTCCATCACTACCTCTCAGCCCATAGTTTGGGTTCGTTACTTCTGGGTTGGTGTACTCACGTTACCCCCCTGCACCTTGTGTGCAGACCTAGGTACACCGGGACTCGGTAGTGGATATTGAGCAGCTGTCAGAGTTTTCATTGGAGATGTCGAGGTAGCAGCGAGTGACCGCGACCTCGTCTTCTCTTCCTTATTCCAACTATTGCACTTATTTTGAGACTACGTTGTCTATTTCTTCATTCTTTATTTTTTTCATATTAGCTCATGACTGAGTGACACTGGATCCGGGGTTCGTAATTTTAATCTTGTTTCAAATATTGTTTTTAAACTTCAGACTCTTAGTATTATGAATAATTTCGTTTAAAAAAAAATGTATTCTTACTGGAAATTGAATTTAGCTTAGTTAAAAAGGGCGGCTTGTCTGGTTCCACGGCAGGCGCCATCACGACTCCGAAATTGGGTCGTGATAAGATGGTATCACATCCATAAAATCCGCATTCCGAGGTCGTTTACCAATAAGTCAACCCTCAGTTGACTTTTCCCATTTTAAGGCTATTTTTAAGGACTAAGTTACTGAATTCTCATTTAACCATTCCGATTTCAAGCCTATCAACTCTAACACATCAATAATAGAATAAGCAATCCATGACAAGTCAATGACAACAATAAAAATGCAAGTTCTACGTAACGACAAACCGGGTCGTTACAATATTTGAGAATTTTCTCTTCTTTTTTTAAAATAGAAGTAAACCTTATTCTAAGAATGTGAGTATATTTTTTTTGTGCTATACTTTTTTTAATTAGTTTTTTACGAAATAAAACCTATTAAGAGTAATATAAAAATATTAAGATTAGACCTAAAAGAAATATTTACACTAAAATAGTATAGAATTTGGATGTGGTCAAAAATTAGTTGTCACAACATGCCCCTCTTTGCTTGGAAACATGGAGAGTTCCGACCTGATTCCGAAAGGATACATAGGTAGCCTCACTTTGGGGTTCGGTCACACCAAAATAAAAATCCACATTTTCCAGTATTCAAAAAAACTGGGCATGATTTTATTTTATTTTCGAAGGTTGTTCCATCAAAATGGTTCCAAAAGTTGTAATTCAATTGAATAGTTTTTTTTACCGTTTACTGCTAAGACCTTCTGATCAACTTTCGAGAATGCTAAGTCAGTATACTACGGGTGACGCCTCAACCATTGTAAAGGGAGACAAATAAATGAGAGAGTCTTACTGGTGAAAACCCTCACATGGCACTATAAGGCAATGTGAGTTGAGAGAAAGGCAAATGAGAGAGGTCAATTAGTGAAAACCCACAAAGGGCATCATTGATCGATTTAGGTCTTCATATATCCCGGCACAAGCATGGTTAAGACAAAGAACTCAGTTTCAAAGTGAAGTTTACAACAAATTTTTAGAATTAGATGGTTCAAATAGATGGGGCATCCAGTCCAAAGTGCATGTCATGTTCGTTGAAGTCCTTATATTCCTCCAGATAAGTTTATTTTTCTCTTTTTCTCTGAAAGGGACACTTCTTGATCATGTTGTAATATCTGTTAGTTCACCTTCTTATTTTCTTTTGCATTACTTTCTTGAGTCCCTTTCAGTCTAATTTTCAAAGTAAATCAAAGAAAAGGCCGCAAAATTGGTTACAGTTTCCCCCTTATATAAAGCAAAGATTGTTGGGCAGAAATCGTATGGGCAAAGGCATAAAGCCATATGTGATTTTTCCAGACAAGCAAAAGGTTTGAAGAACGGAACAATGTTTCAAGGGTCAACAAACGTTACTCAGTAAAAACAAGTTTTGGGAGCAAGGTTGTCTACACCTTAAACACAAATGGTGATAGGCGCAAAATAGTCAGGTTTTGATGTTGAGAAAGAAGACCTCCAGAAAGTAAAGACAGAATCTCCTGGCAATTTGTACAATCATCGACGAAGTCAATTTTCCTAACAAGTGTAATGGACGCAAGGTCAAGTCACCCAAGAAATGAAGGCCACAAACTGACCACCATTTTAAAATTAACGAATCCTTCTTTGTTTAGAACAAGAACATAACAGTTTTAGGAAACAGTTCGTGAAAAGACGAACACCACCAAGTGAAGTTCTCAAATCCTTAGTTTATTTCCAATATACATGTAATCATGTTATATTTAGTTTCATATAGGGAATCAATACCCTATCTTCGATACAGGGTACTACATCCCCTGACTTCATTAATTTTTGCCAACATAGGGTATAACATTCCTTAGTAGCATCTTAGAGTACCACGAGCCTCAACTTATTGACAACACATAGTAATACATCCCCTGGTTGCATTACTTTCTGCCAACATAGGGTACAACATTCCCTAGTAGAATCTTAGAGAGCTAAGAACCTCATCTTATTGCCAACGCAGGGTACCACATCCCCTAGTTTTATTTTATTGTTAAGATAGGGTAAGACATTCCCTAATAGAATGTAAGAGTGACAGGGGCCTCATTTTATTGCCAGCATAGGGTACAACATTCCCTAATAGCATCTTAGAGAGTCACAAGCCTCATCTTATTGCCAACACAGAGTACTACATCCCCTGGCTGCATTATGTTTTGCCAACATAGGGTGCGACATTCCCTAGTAGCATCTCGGATTGCCACAAGCCTCATCTTATTGCCAACACATGGTACTACATCAGTGGCTGCATTACTTTTTGCCAACATATGGTACGACATTCCCTTGTAGCATCTTAGAGTACCACGAGCCTCATTTTATTGCCAATAGAGGGTACTACATCCACTGGTTTCCTTCCATCTTATTAACAAAGGCTACGACATCCTCTATTACCAAGCAAAAAAGGAAAAAAAGAGAGCATTGCTATTTCAATCTTCATTTTTCAATAGCAAAGATAGTTTATTGTGTTTTCAATAACTCGGAAAAATTTTGTTGTGCAAACTGGGGCACAAAATTTTGTTCGTTTTTCTTTTGTTTGTGATGGCTTGTAGGTTTTTCTGCAGAGTATGGATTGGATGTGCAAAAATAAGATTTCAGTTCTTTCCATAGAAAGTGGAACATTTGAACTCCATACCAGCCGCAACCATCTTTGACATAATATATGCGGAGACATATGATCTCAAGATCCATCTTCTCATCATCTGATCAAGAACCAAACCTGTGAAAGTATTTCATAGTCTAATGCATCGAGATCACCAAGTTTCAGTCTAAAGTCAATAGGAGATGCAACTCAAGAATCAAGACAAGACTCCAGATGGCATTTAGATAGGACTTTTCTAACTCTTAGATTTCAAGATATGTAATTTTTTTAATATAATAGTAGGAACCGCGGATCGGAACCTCGACGGAACTTCGCTCGACTCTCCATCTAAGCATACTCTATAAGGTATTTTCTACTTGAACTACACGTGACCTGATTCCCTTATAACCCGGGATATGTAGGCTGCCTAAAACCAAGGCTCGGTCGCATCTTTATCTTTTATCTTCTTTTCCTTTTCAAATGATAATGACTTAAAAAATCAGTCACCTTGTTCATTTTCTTTGCCTGAAAACTCTCCATGTTTCCAAGCAAAGAAGGGCATGCTGGCGAGAGACTGCAAAAGCGATAGTGTGGACCGCACCTGCGGAACCGCAGAAGCAGTCAATTGACCGCAAGTGCGAAGAATTGCTGGGCAGTGTGTTATTTTAAGACGGGATTTGGTAAATTTTCACTCATTTCTCACTTTGGTTGGGCGATTTTGGAGCCTTTGAAGAGAGGGTATTTTATCATCATCTATAAGGTAAATAATTCTCGCATATATTAAGTTAAATACATGATTTCATATGGATTTGAACATGAAAATTTGTTGAAATTGTGGGTTTTGGGTAGAAGACCTAGAAATTTATATTTTTGGATTTTGGCCATGAATTTGGGAATGGAATTGGGAATAAATTATATATTTGAGTTCATGAGGTTATGGGTAAAGTTTATCTTCGAAAAATTTCAGAATCTGGGCACGTGGGCCCGAGGGTGATCTCACCAAATTTTCGCTCGGGGTTAGAAATTGTTGTAAATTGGATTATAATACCTAGTTGAGTATATATTAGTGGATTTGCATAATTATTGGCTAGTTTTGGAGTGTGGTGAATTTATTAGAGTCATCGTGAGGGCGTGGAATGTCGGTTATGGAACTTCGGAGCGAGCTAAGTCTCCTTTCTAACCTTGTAAGAGAGAATTAAACCCATAGGTGGACTAAAATGTTATGTGCTTCTATTTTAGGGGGCTACGTACGCACGAGGTGACGAGAGCCCGTACGTGGCTACTAGCTACGCCTATATCCGGGTAGTTTTAGACTTACATCATGCCTTGTTGATATTATTATTGATTTATGTTTATCGTTTGCCTTGGGAGGGAGCAAGATTGAGTTCGCTTATTAAATATTTTGAGAGAAGTTGAAATTTAAGAATATAAGATTTAAAAGGCTTCGTTTGAACTTCGTAATTTCGAAAGGAATTGAGGAATATTATAATAGATTAAGAAATCTATGTGTAACCGCGTCGCATGTATGTTTCGCGAGTGGGGTATCTCCTTTTACTATTCTTATGGGATCGGACCGTTCGCCTCGGCAAGATTTATGTACCACACTCTCATGGGAGAGGGCCATTCGCCTTGGCAGGTTAATAGATGCATCTATGGTTCGCGTCATTCGACCTTCTGGCAGTGCACATTTTATTTTTATGTTGGATCGGGCTGTACGCCTCGACATTTCCTATATATATATATATTCCTCATGGAATCGTGAGCAATATTTGGCTACAAGCCAGTGTATCTGAGGGTTTTCCCCTTATTTTAATTATGACAACCTCTTTGATGAAATCCACTGTATTCATGTATATGCTCCAATTACAGAGGGAAGTTTCTAGTTGAGTGCTGAGTAAATTGTAAAGAAGGGAATTATATTACGTAATTTATACTTGTTTGTTTCTTATATTTACTCTATTTCTTATTTATTCATTTTTTTTAACTATACCTGATATTATTGGACCACTAGTAAGTGTCGGAGTTGACCCCTCATCACTACTTCTTCGAGGTTAGACGAGATACTTATTGGTTACACGTTGTTTTTTGTACTCATACTACACTTGTTGTGCATTTTGTTGCACAGGCACATATATGTCTAGTGGCCCAGTTGGCGCAACGACATGGGTAATACAGAGACATAGGTGAGCTGCACCTCTCGAGACGACCGCAGCCAGTAGAGTCTCCTTCAGAGTATTGTATTGTACTTCCTCTACTGTCTAATTGAGGTGCACCTTACGAGACGACCGCAACAAGTAGAGTCTCCTTCAGAGTATTGTATTGTACTTCCTCTACTTTCTAATTGTATTACAGACAGACTATTGTATTACATCTTATTTTTTAGAAATTGCTCGTGCACTTGTGACACCGGGTTCTGGGATGATTATGGGATTTATTCATTGTTTGAATTTGTTAAAGACATTTTGTTACTCAGTAGAAGTCCATTATTTGCTATTTAATGTAATGAAAAGAAATGATTTCAAAAATATTAAAAATGAGAATTTAATTTACTATTTAGTGTTGGCTTGCCTGACTCTGGTGTCCGGTGCCATCATGACCTTTAATGGATTTGGGTGGTGACAACGTGGTATCAGAGCACTAGGTTCCCTTAGGTCTCACGAGTCATGAGCAAGTCTAGTAGAGTCTTGTGGATCGGTATAGAGACGTCTGTACTTATCTTCGAGAGGCTACAGGGCTGTTAGGAGTACTTCCCTTCGTGATTCCTCATCGTGCAGTTTGATTCCTTGAGTCTTATGCCTTCATTTCCTTTCCACTCAATCTTATGCGACGCGAAGCGCTGGTTAGAAATTGGGAGGTGAGTAATTGTAATGATACTACAGATGCGGTGCGGGATATTTCTCCCTGTGTGGTTGTTTGGGCTATTTTCGTCACCTTGTGGAGGGTTATTCTGTCATCTCGGTTCAGTAGCTGTACTTCTGATAGCTTTGAGGCTGTGCACAGGTTTCTATGATTCTTAGGAACGGTTATCGCGTAATATCGATGTGATGGTAGGGTGTGTGCCTATGTGTCGGGGCACTGAATGACTTGAAGGGAGGTTTGCTCATAGCACGATCCACAGATTCAGTAGTTTACTTTTGATGGAAAAGGCGCTCGGACTATAAGTGTTCATGTTTGGGTTGATAGGGTAACGAGACTTGGTGTGTTCTAGTGTGATGGAACTTTCATCTGCGATGTGATGTCGTCATCCTCAATTGAACATGTTAAGTTTTCCGGTGTTATGGTTCTCTATAGTTCACCCTTGGGGAAGCGTATTGTGAAATGATGTTGGAGAAACGACTGTTAGAGATCGCGGTGTGCGGTGGTTCAGGATTGAACCAATGTTTCTAGTGTTGATGGCTCGAGAAAGATGATCTTCGGGGAACTATTCCATGTTCCCTGTCAAATGCTTTGAGCAACCACTATCCAAATACCAAATCTGGTTGCCTCCTCTCACTTGAACCTACAAAAAGAATCAGGGGTTAGTTTTAAGAACCCAAACTAGTTTGGGTCCTTTTCTATGAGAGAATGGATGAATCAAATTTTTTCTGGCCCAATGTGGTAGCCTGTTTTTGTTTTTGACAAGCCTCTCATTTTTTTCGACTGGCCTGCTCTTTTGCAGTACACTCATATTTGTAGTGGCCAGTCTTACCACAATGGGTGTAGATTTTATTCTCAGGGAGAGTGAGATACATGCTTTTGGGATCCCACTTGGGCAATTGACTTTCAAAGCCAATCCCTCTCCGATTGCTACTATGATTCTCTTGAAGCCATATCAGGGCATCAGAGGATTTATTCCTTTTACAAGTTCGACCTAATTCATGTTTGACTTTGCCAAGTTCATCGTTAAGAGTTCTTATGTGTTCATCCTTGGCATAAATCTTATCTTTTAGTTTTCCCACGTTTTCTTCTAACACGACATGAGAATAATCAGCAACCTTTTTACTGGATCCTAGCTTTAACTTTAAGTTTTCAGATTTCAGTTCTAGAATCTCAGTTTCAAGTGGATGAACCTGGTTCAACAAGACAGTGTTTTTCTTTTCAGATTCACTGACTCTGATTTCCAGGTTCATGCATATTTCTTTTAGCATTGCACATTCTTTAGGTAGTTGATCCTTCTCTTTGGTTGTTTCCTCAGAATCATCTATGAAATCAAGTAGCAACTCAGAGAGTTTTTCCATAGATAGGAACTTTACTTTGTTTTTAAGATAGGAGATACTTACCTCTAGTTCTTCATGTGACTCCTCATCAGATTCTCCAATTGCCATGAGCGCCTGATCTTCAGTCTCCCCATCTTCTGATTATTCATCTGAACTTTCCCCCAAGCAACAACCATAGCTTTTGTTGTAGTTTTCTTGGGTTGGACCTGTTCCCTCTTCCGGTTCCTTCTTTCATATCTCTCCTTTTTCCATTCTACTTCCCACTGAGGACATTTTTTGATGAGATGGTCAGTCTTACCACATTTGTAGCATCCCTCGTAGGTTGGCCTTTCTGGAGCTTTTGCTTTGTTGTAGTTTCCTCTTCTAGAGATGCTCTTCTTCCTCATGAGAATGTTTTTGAATTCTTTGGTAATCATGGCCATCTCATCTTCCTCCAGATATCCTCCCTCAGTGATTCTTAGTGCTAGACTCCTCTCCTTCTTTGGACCATCCATCTTCATTGTCTGCCTTCTGAGTTCATAGGCAGTGAGGTTTCCAATCAGCTCATCCAATCTCAGGGTTGCCACATTTTTGGATTCCTGGATAGCAGTGATTTTGCTTTCCCAGGAAATAGGCAAGACCCTTGTCAGGATCTTCTCAACCCTGTCCTCTTCAAGAATGACTCTTCCAAGAGACTTCAGTTCATTAGTCAAGGTTTTTAACCTTGTGTACATCTCTTGGATAGTCTCCCCTTCTTTCATAGTGAAGTTTTCATACTGAGAGTATAGTAGAGTACCTCTTTACCTTTTTACCTGAGGTGTTCCTTCACGGGCTACTTGCAAGGTATCCCAGATCTCTTTGGCAGTGGTGCAGCTTTAGATTCTGATGTACTCGTCTTGGCCTAGTCCACACATTAGCCACTTTTTGGCCTTTGCATTCTTCTTCCATTTCTTCAAATCCTCAGAAGTGCAGTCAGCTCTAGTCTTTGGTACATCTATACCTTCAACAGTCTTCATCATGGTAGCTAGAGGACCATCAGTGACTATGTCCTAGAGTTCATAGTCTTCTCCAATCAGGTGGTCCTTCATCATGTGCTTCCACCAAGAGTAATAAAGGCCATTGAATAGTGGTGGCCTTGCAGTTGATTGACCTTCCTAGTTTCCAGGTGGTGCACTCATCTTGATCTTCTCCAAGGTTTTAGCCTTTCAAGGATAACCTGCTCTGATACCAATAGATGTTTTAGACGTCAATACCACAAAATAAGATATGTTAATTTTTGTGGTATCCAATTTTTCGAGTGCTGTCTCTCTAAAAGAACCTTGTTCTTCTTGGTGTTCCAACTTCTACTATTGCGGAATAATAAAAGCAGTAAAGTAAAAACACAGAGATTTTTACGTGGAAAACACCTGGCTCAAAAGGTGAAAAAACCACGACCTACTCTTTAGTATGATTTGCTCAAACTCTTCATTAAAACTCTGAGCCAAACGGACTCAAAAAATAAACTCTTTTGTAATCCTAGGACTAACTCTAATCCCTTCATAGTAACTAGCCTCTAGCTAATTTCTACAAGCTTCAAGTTAACTCTAACTTGAACAATGTGTACCTATTACAATTGCTTTTATGAAAGCTGAAAAGATAAAATATTAAATCGTCTACTACAACCAACTAGACTCAATGACAAACAGATGGAACTGGTTCTTCTAGCTGGTCTGTAGCTTTTGTATCTCATAGTAATTCTTCTTGAAAAATCTCTGGAATTGTGCTTTCAATTCTTGATAAATTTCTACTTTTGTGCGGTTGTTGTTCAAGCAATAATACTTCAATTATTTATAGAGTCAGTTGTTGAGTTTGTCGTTAAGTTCTGGTACAACTCTTCCTGGGAGAAAGAGTTCGTATTAAACTGAACTTCCTTCCTTCATTACTGTCCTTGCTGAATTCAACTTTTATTCTCTTATCACTTTGCAACCTTTTTGAATTAGAAGACACTCTCCTTGTTCATTGATACTTCACAATCGCATTCATCTCCTATGCATATACGGTTCATGTGCCAACGCGTCAGGTTAAGTATGTGTGCTCTGATGGACCTGGTTCAACTGGTCAGACATTTGTCAATCTTAAAAACTATGCAGTGACTTGGGTCAACAGGCCTCTTCACAACTATGTCTTTCTACAATCTTCTAACTGAAGTCAATCAACCTTCCAACTCCTTTAAGTGGATCTGGAACCTTCATTGCCCCAACAAAATAAAATTTTTCATGTGGAAATGCATGCATAATCGTATCCCTTGCCGAGCCTACCTAGCCAAAATAGGTATCAATATTGATACTACTTGTACTATTTGCAAAATTGGGGTGGAAGACATCCAACATTTTTTTATGAATTGCCCAGTCTCTAACCGCTTTTGGGAGAATATGGGTGTCCCTTCCCTAAATATTGAAGGTGACACAAATTTTCTAGTGAAGCTAAGGGATACCTTCATCCAACATAGTAACTACCAGATTGGTTGGGACACCCTATTCCCCTTCTCCATGTGGGAAATATGGAAAAACAGGAATCTAAATAACATTAACAATCTTAATCGTAACTTGGAAGCTAGAAAGATTATCCACCTAGAATAGAAATTCAAGTTCTTCACGAAAAAAATCCATTCACTATCAAGAAAATCAAAATTGAGATCAAGTGGGACAAACCACCAAAAGATATGGTTAAATTAAATTGTGATGGTGCCTTTTCTAGTAACAACAATGCAGCTGGCCTTGGTGGCGCATTCTGAAATAGCAATGGAGACTGGATTATGGGATTCCACAAAGCAAGTTGAGCATTTGTAGAATTGATGGATTTACTAGAAGGACTAAAAATGGCCAAAGAAATGAACTTCTTAAATTTGGAAATTGAAACTGATTGCACGGGTCTCATTAAGCTTATATATGAGGATAGCAATAACTACTCTAATATTGTCTCTGAATGTAGATGGTTAATGCACCAACTGAAACTCCCTCACCTGAAGCATAATTTCAATGAAGGAAATGAAGTAGCACATATGATGGGCAAAGAAGCAATCAAGCATCCCTCTTCTACCAAGTGTTTTTACCATGCTCGTTCCTCTTATTTTGTTGAACAAGAAGTGATCATGAACAAGCATGATATTTGTAATAGTTTTTAAAACATCTCTAAGAGTAGTATCTTTAGTATCTTTAACTTAAGAGTCATTCTGTTACTAAAAGTCATTTCGTTAGTATCTTTAATTTAAGAGTATCTTTAGTATTTTTCTTAATAATTTAATATATCTAGTCTTTATATTGAAAGCCTATTAATTCTATTAACGATTTGAGTTTTAACTGTTCTTTGGTTCTTTATGTATATCTTTAAATTTAGTTTCTGCCGAAGCGTTAATACATGAAAGCCACACAATTAGTAAGATTAGTTCAAATTTTAAATGTTTATTATTAAATATCATTCTTTTCCTTTGATGATTTTGGATCCTAGCTCTTCATGTTTTTTTAGTAGACATTTATTGCCGTAAACTTACAAAATTATTTACTCTTTTCCATATTAATGATAGTACATAAGGTTAAATACAATTCTTTGAAGATAAAACACATAATTTGGGGCCAAGTGAATTTATTTCCTGCTGGCCTAATACTAATCAAAACCAAAATTGTCCCATTTCTTTTCATGACTAAAGAAACAACGTACATTAACTCCAAAAATATTAAGCCAAATAATAAGAATATACAATTAAATATCTTGAATATAAAATAGATAAAATAATTAAATATTCTATATACTCTATTAGCCCATGTGTTCATACCCAAACCTTGGATTGATATGCTTAAATAATAAACGGATCATGTGCGCTTCTCGCGTCTTAATACCTTTCAATTTAAAATAATTATGTTTTAACCATGTGTACATTCTCGTACCTTGACTTAACATCAAACTTCAAAGAAGAATACGTTGTGTGCGTATCACATCTTGGTGAATACAATTGATAAAATAAAATAATTAATTAAGTGGTAGTAGGCAAACCACAACCAATAAATTACAAGAATAGCCAAAAATTGATTTAATCCTTATATTAGTCAATAAAGTGACCGTGCTAAAATCACGGGACTTGAGCGGTGCCTTACACCTTCCCCTCAGTCAACAGATGTCCTTACTCAGTCTCCTATTTTCGTAGACCATAAATTAGGAGTCAAATCTTCCTTTTGATAAGGGATTCAATAAAAGGTGACTTGGAACACCAAAACTAAATTTCAAGTGGCGACTCTAAATAATAAATAATCCCTTTTAAAAACATCACTTTAATTGGAAAAACTCTTCTAACTCAATCTCGTATTAGGGTTGTGCGGCAAAAAAGAGGTGTGACATACCTTAGTAGCAGTACCGCTTTATGTGTGACATACACTGTTTTCAAACTCGAGTTTATTCGAACCTTTCCGGTTATTCCGCCAACTCAACACAGTCCTTCCCAGTTTGGGCTTAGTTTCCCGTCGTTTGGGTTCTTGGTGTGTAGCGTTACTTTCCTTAATACCAAGTTCCCTGATTGGAAATGTCAAAGGTCAGCTCTTTGGTCGTAGTACCTCCGCAGTCACTACTTTTGGGCAGTCAATCAAACCAGGGCAACTTCACGCCTTTCGTCCAATAAGTCAAAACTAGTGGTCATGGCCTCACAATTTTACATTTCATTAGCATACTATAACCTGAGGGTTGGTTCCCCCACCTTGACCAGGACTAAGGCTTCTGCGCCATAGACTAGAGAGAACGGGGTCGCTCCGATACTTGACTTCAAAGTCATTCGGTATGCCCATAACATTTTGGGCAAGATTTTTTTCCAGTTTCCCTTTGAATCGGTTAGTCTCTTTTTCACGTTTTGGAGTATAGTTTTGTTCGTTGACTCCGGTTGTCCGTTCCCACTAGGGTGGTAAGGTGTTGATAATATCTATTTGATTTTATGGTCTTAGAAAAACATACTTATCTTGGTGTCGATGAATTGCTTTTTGTTGTCAGAAACAAACTCGGTCGGTATCCCAAATCGACATATTATATCATCCCAGATGAAGTCGATAACGTCATTCTCTTATCCTTCTCGAATACCCAAGCTTCGGCCTATTGGAGAAATAATCGGTCATGCGTAGTATGTATTGGTCTTTACCGGGTGCCCATGGAAGGGGACCGTCGATGTCCATCCCCCATTTGATAAACGACCATGACGATAAACGACCATGGAGTAGAAGCATGTATTGTGCTTTACCGGGTGCCCATGGCAGGGGACCGTCGATGTCCATCCCCCATTTAATAAACGACCATGGCGATAGGACCAGGTGAAACATCTCTCCCAGTTGATAAATCATTGGGGCGTGTTTTGACACTCGTTACTTTTTCGAACGAAGTCTTTTGCATCTTTCTCCATCTCGTTCCAGTAATACCTAGCTCTGATTAACTTCCGAACCAAGGACTTTTCCTCCAACTAGTTCCGATAAGTTCCCTCGTGGACCTCTCTTGTCACGTATTCAGTCTTCCCCGGACCCAAGCACCTAGCTAGTGGGCCGAAAAAGGATCTTCTGAGCAACTTCCCTCGACCAAGCTAAACTTGGAAACTTTGTTGCTCAGGGCTCTCGACTCCATGGGATCTGATGGAAATTTTCCTGTCTTCAGGTAGTCTATGTACTTGTTTATCCAATTCCAAGTCAAGCTTGTCGAGTTTACCTCAGCGTGATCTTCTTCTTCCATTGTCCCCTAATCGAATTCGTCGGAGTAGACAGATGACCCCAAGTTGGACAATGCGTCGGCCTTGCTATTTTGATCTCAAGGTACATTCTATAGAGTCCATTCATTGAATTGGTGTAAGGTCATCTGCAACTTCTCCAAGTACCTCTGCATTTGTTCCTATTGTAATACGAACGTCCCATAACTTGATTTACGACAAGGAGGGAGTCACATCTGGCCTCGATCACTTTGGCCCCTAGGCTCTTAGCCTATTCTAGACCTTCTTCTTCCTGGACCAGGACAACACTTACCGCCATCTTGGAAATTGCCATGTATAGGTACAGTTGTTCGTCCGCCTTCGAAGTGTGCAGCAAGGGGAGGGGGCTCGACATGTAATGCTTGAGTTCTTCTAAAGCTTGCTGGCATTCTGGAGTCCTAGAGAGTTTGTTCTTCTTCTTTAATAGTGAGGAGAATCAATGGATCTTATCTGATGATCTCGAAATGAATCAGCCCAACGCGGCTATCCGCCCGATAAGTCTTTGTACTTCCTTAATGTTGTCGACTACGGTGATGTCTTCTATGGACTTTATTTGTCCAGGTTGATCTCTATTCCCCAATTAGATACCGAGAATCTGAGAAACTTTCCCAATCTGACTCCAGATGCACACTTCTTCGGGTTTAGCTTCATGTTGGACTTCCTCAATATGTCAAAGGTTTCCAGCAAATGTTTCAAATGGTCCTCTACTCGCAGGGACTTAACCAACATATCGTCAATATAAACATATATTGATTTCCCTATGTGTTCTTTGAACATCCGATTTACTAGGCGTTGGTATGTGGCACCAACGTTTTTTAGTCGGGACGATATTATGTTATAACAGTAGGTGACAAATTTGGTGATGAAAGAAGTCTTTTCTTGATCGCCCAGGTCCATCCAAATTTTGTTATACCCGGAATAAGCGTCGATAAAACATAGTATCTCGTGTGTGGCCATTGTGTCGATTATTTGATCGTTGGTAGGCAAAGGGAAAGATTCCTTCGGACACGCCTTGTTTAGATCCTTATAATCTATACACATCCTAAGTTTATTTCTTTTTTTAGGCATGACTACTATGTTAACTAACCAATTTGGGTATTTAACTTCTCGGATAGAACCTATTTTTAAAAGTTTAGATACCTCATCCTTGATGAATGCGTGTTTGATCTCAGATTGTGGTCTTCTCTTCTGCTTAACTGGATGGAACTTTGGGTGCAAGACCATTTTGTGAGTTGTTACCTCTAGTGGAATCCCTGTAATGTCTAAATTGGGCCCAGGCCAAACAATCGACATTAGCTTTAAGAAAATAAATAAGTTTTTTGTTGAGGTTACAGGTTAATCCCGTGCCTAGGTATAGCTTTCAATCCGGTAAGTGATCTATCAATATAACCTACTCCAACTCCTCAATCGCCGATTTGGTGGTTTCAGTGTCATCAGGTTCTATGAAAGATCTCGAGATCGCGTAATCATCGTCGTCATCTGCTCCGTGGTCCTTCTATTTTTTTATCTCGGTTGATACCGTTATCGTTGATTGCAATTTTGATTCTTTTTATTTGGTCGATTCCCTACTTTTGATGTTTATATTGTGGGCACCAGGATTACCTCGTCGACAACGAACATTTCCTTTGCGGCCAGATGTTCGTCGTAGACTATTTTGACTTTTCTCGGAGTGGGAAATTTTAGCGCCTGATGTAAGGTCGAAGGCATCGCTCTCATGTTGTGAACCCATTGGCTTCCGAATAAGGCATTGTACCTCATATCCCTTTTGATCAGATAGAACTTTGTTTCTTGGGTGGTCCCGACAATGTTTACAGGTAAGGTTATATCACCCTTCGTAGTCTCGCATGCCATTTTGAATCCGTTCAATACTCGGACCGCCGTTACGATTTGGTCCTGCAACCCAGTTGTTTTACGACCCTCGATTCGATGATATTGGCCAAGATACCTGGTCAATCGGAATATGTTTAACCCAAGATTTATTGATAAGTGTAGATATTACCAGTGCATCATTATGAAGCTAGATGTCACTGAACAAAATGGCTTTTTCCGGGACATAACCCCGGGTGCATTTTTCTCTGATGAGAAAAAGCTTTTTGCGTTTTATCATCGGCCTTGGGGGACATCACATCCTCCAATGATCATGTTTATTACGTGTTGAGGATCTTATTTTTTGACCTGTTTGTTGCCGTCCCTGTTTCGAAAAAACTTTTTGGCTCCATCGCTTAGGAATTCTAGAAGTTTCCCAGCATTGAACAATCGAGCCACTTCGTCCTTGAGTTTTCGAAAATCTTAGATGAAATGATCATGAGTACCGATGTAATCACACACAAAGCTATGATCTCTCTGTGTGGGATGGAACTGCAATTGTCTTGGACACTTATTCTCTTTGATGCATCATATGGCCAACACTATACTTGCAGCGTCTACATTGAAATTATACTCCGACAATCTTGGTGCTTCCATACTCCCGAGTGACATGTCAAACCATTTCATTCTCATCAGACCCAGTCTTCTCGATCCTCGATCATTTCTCTTGTCATTCCTTGTCGGATGGCGACCAGATCTATTTGCCCTCCAATCCTCTCTATATGGCTTGTATCGATCTTGGACCGACATCTGCTTCTGATTGATGGTTCTCTTAGACCTTTCATTGGTTCTGATGGGGTAAAAAACCCTCGAAGGCACCTCGAGTTGGTCGTCCTTGACTCTGATATTTTTTTGATACATATTGTTGACATCGGCCCAGGTGACTGCTGGGTACTCCACCAAGTTTTTCATTAGTTTCTGAGAAGCCATGGAAATTCGATGGTTGAGCCCTTGAGTAAATACATGAACGGCCCAATCATCCGCAACTGGGGGCAGATCCATTTGTTCCATCTGGAACCCTGACACAAACTCCCTAAGAATCTCGTTATCCCTCTACTTGACCGTGAAAAGGTCTGACTTCCTCATCTCAACCATGATGGCACGGCCATGGGCCTTTGCGAAACCATCAACAAGCATATAAAATGATTCAATAGAATTCGGAGGCAAGTTGTGATACAATATCATTGCTTCCTTTGACAAGTTTTCCCCAAATATTTTCACCAACAACAACTCAATTTCGTCATTTTCCAGGTTATTTTCTTTGATTGTGCATGTATAGGAGGTTACATGTTCATTTCGATACGTGGTCCCATAATATTTGGTAATGTCGGGCATTCAAAACCTCTTCGGGATCAGTTTCGGTGTTGTGCCCGGGGGGGAAGGCTTCTGAATGAACTTTATGGATTCCGGTCCCTTTAATATCTACGGTGCTCCCGGGATTTGACCGACCCTGGAGTTATAAGTTTCCACCTTCTTATCAATGGAATTTATCTTTTTGTTGCTAGACTCCACCCGTTTCATCAATTTTTCAAGCATCTTCGTTACCTCGGATGTTTTCCCGGGCCCGAATCACCCAATTCCACGGCAAATTGTTCATCCCTTCGAGTTTTTTCCTGGGACTGCTCATGCTCTATCCTGTTAGGGGCATGTCTCTGTTTCTATAACTGTGCTATCGCTGCATACTAGGCCTACAATATTTTGAAAATCAACTACAGGCTCACCCCATCACCTTCACCTTTGGGCGTCTCTCGAGCCACTGGTTGGGGTCCCCCAACGAAGGTTATTTTAGGGATCAGTCGGTAGATTGATGTTGATGGAAATGTGTGAGTTAACATCGACCGGGTCCGCGGCTGGGACACCATTTGGATAAACATGGGGCACATTATTGCTAGGTATCACGTTATTGTTCTCACAGTGATAGTCTAACTCAGCGTCAAAGTTCAAGTGGGCAGACTGGAAATTTGATATTCTTAGGCCAACATACAGTCAAAATTTTAAAGTACAATTGTAAAATAGGGCGTGTTATTATCAAATTACTACTATTATCCTTATCCCCACGATGTACACCAAACTATTTACCTTGAAAAATGAGTAATAATTAAATTTGTACGCGGTTTAAATGATATGTGATTTAATTCAATACGATTGATCTAAGAACTGCATGTAATTAAATTAAAGATAAAATAAATGATCAAACAAATTATAATGTGACAATCAATCCTGATCTTAAGTTGAACACTGAAATTCAGCCTCGATCGGACCGTCGATATAAGCTCGGTTGCGATTAAAGAAGAGAATAATTGAAGAACACTTTGATTAATATCTAGCAGAAAAAATAAACTTTTATTGGTTTGATTTACGTGTCAACAGTATGTCAAAATAAAATAAACTCTCACCCTTATATAGTAGGGGAACTTCAGTCCTAGTGCAAGTCTAAATAAGCTAAAAATCCTCTTTTTCGGTACCGATCTACGGTTTATATCAGACGAGATTCGTGCTGTAATATCAAGTTGAGGACGAAGATTGTGGCTCAATATTTGTTACGCCTAACCTTTCCTCCTTTTCCCATGGTCTTGAAACTCTATTTGTTCCGGATCCATTATTTAGTCGTGCCCGATTAGATACATCGTTCACTCCTCCTGGATTCAAATACAAGGGATCCTTCTGCCTTGCTTGTAGTGATGTCATATCTTGCTTCCCTCTTATTTCCATATAGGGGAATCGAGAAAAATTTGTCCCTATTTTTCCCGTACACAGACCTAATCAAAGAGAAAGAGGAAATCATACTGAGAGAGAGAAGTTTGTTCAAGAAGTTCATCACGAGGACCATCGCCTACCATGCAAAAAAATACTGAAATGTGCTTGTCTCCAGCACTCGCATCAAAAAAGTGTTTTCCTGCTATATTGGTTTTCCCGTCCAAGTTTGGATAGCATTTAGTGCCATACCAATTACCCTATGTCATATATATTCCACATGAAACATCTTTTAGATGGGATCACTCTACTTTGGAGTCAAGACACACATGAGGAGCACAAGATAATGGAGTTGGTGACGAGTTCACTTTTTCTTCCTTTCCTTTTATGTTGTTACATGATTTTAAATACTGTGTTGAAAACCACGTTATGAGTGACTAAGTTATTTAGTTCTAGGGTTTTGATTGAACATCAATATTGACATTTGTGGATTATTATCTTGTAAATTCGAATTATTGTTCTTGATTATTTCATTAATTAGAAGCTTAATTTATGAATTGTGTGACCACCAATTTACCTACTATATATGTTATGCTAGGGAAAGCCATATTCACATTATAATAGAATTAAAAAGAGCTTGTTTCTGAACCCATATCTTGGGGAATGATTTCGCGGTTAGGATAGAGATATACATAATAGTCTCGCTTAGTTGAATACCGTGTGATTTTTATTCTTGATAGATTCAATACCATAGGGATATAAGGTAGATATGATCTTGAATAGGCAGGTAGTATTGTAGGAGCATACTATTCATATAAAATATCAGGTCAACTAAAATCTTTAGGTAATTCAGATTACCAGGTATAATTTTGGACTGGAAACCATAGGTAGTTCAGTTTACCAGGCATAATTTTGGACTCAATAGGATTAGCTGCGCGACCACAACTCTGTAATCTTCATCTCCATCGGTTAAAATAAAATCATAAGCACATGTTTCCTTATTTGTTTAGTTCGATTACTTGTTTAAATTCTGCAACATCAGTTAGTAACAATCACTACCTTTGATAACCTTGAATAGATAATGGATTTTAGTTTACTTAGGAAATGACCAAGGATAAATTTCTTAGGGTTGGACATCCGGCTACTACTCACATTACTACTTGTAGACTATATATATTTGCATGTACTTGGGACCAACAAGTTTTTGGTACCTTTTTCAAGGACTTAGTAATTGATTGTTCATCTAAGTAAAGCTTTTATTTGTTTTATTTTCAAGTTCTTAAATTTTATTGTTTTTAGGAGTTTCATCTCAGGTATTGTGGAGTGAATGTTAGAGGACATGGCAAAGATAAGAATAAGCTCAAAGATTTTGATCCTGAACCTGAGAGAACTCTTCGTAGGAAGTTGAAAGAAGCTAAAGAGGATAAGGAAGTTGAAGAAGTCGCTAGGGCAGCTTTAGAAGTACACCAAGCTTTAAGAGCAACTGACCAGGTTGAAGAAGCTATTGATCCTCGAGCCAACCTCACCGGTCACTTTGAGATGAAATAGAATATGGTGCATGTGGTTCAATCTCAAGGCCAATATATGGGTCTATCACATAAAGATCTGCATCGATGTATCTAGAATTTCATGCAAATAACAGACACCTACAACATTTCAGGAGTCTCGCCATACTAAATCAGGATAATATTATGTAACGATCTAATAAGTCATTTTCAGATCTTGAATTTTGTTTTGTGGTTTTTGAGTAGCTTCATATGATGTATTATGACTCACAAGTATGTTTAGTTTGAGTTTGTAAGAGGTTCGGAGGTGGTTTGGAAGGGAAATTCATATAGAAGATTTAAATTGAAAGAGTTGGCCAATGTTTAAGTTTTGAGTGAAGGACCTCATAATCAGAGAAGTAGGTTCTTATGGTATTTTTTCACTTGAGAGTATGTTCAGATTTAAATTTAGATGTTCCTAGAAGGTTTTTGCCCTGTTTGTTGGTAGCTGGCAATTTGAAGAATTTGAAGAACATGGATTTGATCGAAAGTTGACTTAAGTGTTATAGAACTCCTATTGTGGGTTTGAGATTGTGAATAGGTTTATTTAGTTGATTGAAATTTGTGTGCAAAGCTTGGTTGTAATCCAAAATGTCTAAGTCTGATTTAGACGCATTTGACGAAGTTAGAATGTTTGAAACTTGATAGAATGATTTGATCTTCGATTCTTGGTTTTGATGTTATTTGTGGTGCTTCGAGTCATTGGATAATGTAATTTAATCATTGGTATGATTGGATGGAGTCCCGAAGGGCTCAGGTTTATTTTGGGTCATTGGTTGAGACACTAGTTAAGTTAATGATTGGGAGTTTGACAACAGCTAACATCAGTCAAGATAGACTCTTTTCGGTGTTTTGCGTGTGCGAGCAAGTTCTTATTGTATTTTATGATTGAAATGCATATATGATTTGTATATGAGAGGTTCTGAATGAGTTTCAGTATGCTAAAACTATTATTTTACAATTGTTGAATCTTATGGTGCAACATCCGAAAATACTGGTTATATCCCTAAGTTCGTCCATAAATTTTAGACTTTCTTTAAAACATCAAAACATCACATCTCTCAATTTATGTCCAAATTGGGTGATTCAAAAGACTATCTTGCGTGGAATCGCGTAAGAATTACGTTGGACTTGTCAAAGCCGACTTTCAGAATTATCTATTATCTGATTCGGGCTGGGATAGTTGTTGCATTTGTAGTTAAGTGAATTTCACTCATTTTTTATTTTATTTCAAGAATATGCATGAATTATTAACACCCACCATATGGAATTTTACGATAAAAATTGAGATTTTTTCTACATTTTAATATAGTATATTTTGGGGATTTTAGTACAACCTTGGACTCGACTTTAGAGTCTAATCGCATATTTAAACTGGGCACGTTATGAGCCATAAAGATTTGGTATTGTTTTGGATTTCGAGCACGCGAGAACGGATAGAGTTTTGTTGATTTTTTGGGGAATTATTCAATGATCAAAGCTTTATGTATTGAGGTTTCTTCTTATGGCACTGGTTGACTTCTTCTTAATATTTGGCTAAATTTGAGCATGTCAGAAGTAATTTTTGAAGTAAGAGTGATTTTGGAGCTTTATTCTTGTTTTAGAATGAGGCAAGTGTCTTATCTAGCGTTCTTAATATGACTCGTAAATATGGTTGGTTTTTGATTTAGGAGATGTTTGGAGGTGGTTTGGAAGAGAAATTCTTAATATAATAGCTTTAAATTGAAGGAGTTGACAAGGGTTGATTTTTTAGTAAATGACCCCAGAACAAGGATTTGATTGTTCCAATAGTTTCGTATGGTTATTTTGGACTTGATCGTATGTTCGGATCTGAATTTGGATGTTCCTCGAAGGTTTTGGTTCTATTTGTCAAAAGTAGTAATTCAAAGAATTTGAGAGTTTATAGGTTTCACCAGAAGTTGTCTTTGGTGTTATCAGACTCTTATTATGGTTTTGAGACCCCTTATAGGTTAATTTAGTTGATTTGAACTTGTGTGCAATATTTGGTTGTGGTGTGTAATGTCCAGGTGTGATTCAGACGCATTTGGTAAAGTTGGAATATTTGAAACATAAGAGAATGATTTGATCTTTTATTCTTGATTTTGATGTTACTTGTGGTATTTCGAGCCTTTGGATAGGTTTTGATAATATAATTGTACTTTTTGGTATGATTGGACGGGGTCCAAAGGGGCTTGAGTGTGTTTTGGGTCATTGGTTGAGAGATTAGTTAAGTAAGGATTTGGAATTTGACAAGTCAAGACGACTTAATTTAGGTGTTTTGAGTGCCCGATCATGTTCGTAGTTTATGATCGAAATGCAAATATGGTTTATGTCCAAGAGGTTCTGGCTGAGTTTCGGGTTCTAAAACTATGATTTTGCAATTGTTGAATGTTCTGGTGCAATAATTTCAAAAATACTAATTATGTCCTTAAGTTCATCCATAAATTCCAGACTACCTTTAAAACTTCAAAACATCATATCTGTCTCATATTAAGGCAAAATTTGGTGATTCAAAAGGCTATCTTTTGTTAAATCTTGCAAGGATTATATTGGTCTTGTCAAATGTGAGTTTTGGAATCATGTGGAATCTGATTCGGGGTGGGATAGCTGCTGCATTTTTTTTACTTATTTCGGTATTTAGTCACTTTTTCTCACAATGATTTCAAGCTCGGACACATGGGCATGAGTTAAACTTTGTTGACCTTTTGGAAATTCTTCAAACATCGAAGCTTTATGGATTGAGAATGCTTTTTATGGCCTTGGTTGACTTCCTTGTTTGACGTTTGTCTAGATTTGAGCTTCTCAGAGGTGATTTCTGAAGGAAGAGCAGTTTTGGAGCCTTATACTTATTCCAGAATGAGGTAAGTTGTTACGACTGAATGCCCACCATAGGCCGTGATGGCGCCTAATGCTGTCGCTAGGCAAGGCAACTGTAAGCTACCAACATGATCATCCGTTCATAACACTTTTAAAATAAATAATTTCATTAATAAAGAGGAATTAAGTTTAGAAAACATGATAAGATACATTCATTCTTTCTAAGTCACGTAGTATTAAACAAACATAAAGCTCAATGATATAAATATCTACTAAAATCCTTAAAGCCCGGTGTCACAAGTGTTGAGCATAAAGTAGAATATACAAAACCATTATAACTATTGTCTGGAATAAGAATAGATAGAATAAAAATAAACATAGGGGAAGGAGACTCGGGTGCTGCAGGGATAAGCATGGGAAGCAGCTCACCACTAAGTTTCCAGTTAATGTGAATACGCGCCCGAGTGACCACCTGATGTTCCTGTCTGAGTACTTGTACAATTAGTGCGGAAGTATTGTATGAGTAAATAAATCATCGCGTACCCAATAAGTATCCAGTTAAACCACGAAGAAGTAGTAACAAGGAGTCGACATCGATACTTACTAGATAGGTATGGAACACCACAAGTATCAACGAAACAGATAAATGTGAATAACATGATTTTCAACATAAAAATATTTATGAAATCATCAAATACCATATGATGCCTCAACCGAAACAAGGATAACCAAGACAATATGAAATATCAAGTCATGAAAAAGCTCATGTGTGCTATGACACCCTGTCGAATATTGTGCACGAATTCTGTCGAAGTCATACGTCCCGATCCATAATAATAATGTACACTATCGAGGTTGTACGGCCCGATCCATAGATATATCTCATTATATTTTTGAGGTCATACGAACCAATCCATAATAGTATTTCATAGCACTACTGAGGCGTATGACCCGATCCCATAGGAATAGAGTAACTTCCTCATCGCCCTCGCGAAGACCCGTGCGGCTGTAACGACCTGATCGATCATTTTGAGATATTACATTTTGTTCAGCTGTATGAGGTCTTGAGTGAATTCACCTGATGTGTTATGAATTTCATATATCGTCGGTTTTGTTTTTCAAGTAATTCATGATTGATTTGAAAGAATGATTATCAACTAGGAAGCCTTAAGTTGAAAGAGTTAACCAAGCTTGTCTTTTGTGTAATTGACCTCAGATAAAACTTTCCATGGATCCGTTAGGTTCAAATGATGATTTTAGACTTGGGTGTATGCCTGGATTTGTATTTGGATGTTTCTATAAGGTTTCGGCTCTATTGGGCGAATGTTGGCAATTTGAAGGTTTGTAAAGTTCATAGAATGGGATTTGACTTCAATGTTATTAGGTTTGGATCGTTGTTCTAGAAGTTTGAATAGGTTCATTATGTCATTTTGAACATGTGTGAAAATTTTGAGGTGATTCCGTGTTGTTTAGACATGTTCGGTGTAAGTTTGGAATTAGGAAATTATAAATAATTCATTAATCACTAATTGAGGTGTGATTCATGATTTTGATTTTATTTTGAGGGATTTGAGTCTTGAGTATGTCCGTTTTATGTTTTGGTACTTATTGGTATGTTCAGACGAGGTCTCAAGGGGATCGAGTGTGTTTTTGGGTAGTTTTAGACCATTTCTCTAATGTTTGCATTATTGGATTTTGTTGGTGTCCACATCGAATCGTGTTCGCGTGGGAATATCCACATTCGCAGATAAGGAATTGGACTGGAGGATATATGTTCCCCGCGTTCACATGTGAGGGACTGCATTTGTGAAGGTTGTTTGGCTTGGAACATTCCTCTTCACATTCACGCTAGTAGAGTTGCATACACGATTAAGTGTTGGGGAGCTGGCGGTGTTTCCTCCCTGTTCGCGAGGGTCTATTCCGCGTTCATGGAGGGTTGGCTGAATTGTGCATCACATTCGCGATGTATGTGACGTAAACGCAGAGCATATTCCTTGGGCTGTGACTTTTGTACTTTGCGATCGCGAAGTTCTCCCGCGATCGTGATGGGTGTGTTTAGAGCAGTGTTATAAAGTTCTATTTCCGGACATTGAGTTCATTCTATCACATTTCGAGAATGGGAGCTCGGATTTAGTCAATTTTTGAGGGGCTTTAACCACTTGGATTGGGATAAATATTTTTACTCAGATTTAATTATTTTACATGATTCTTTGTTTTTTTTGGCATTGGATTGATGAATCGACAAGAGCAATTGGGGGGTTTTCTAAAAGATTTCTAAGGTGAATATTTTAGAATTGAATATCCATTGAGAGTCGGATTTGAGTTAAACTGGTATGGTTGTGGGTTATTGAATACTTGAGTTTTGTCTGATTCCGGGGTTCGATCCGGGTTGACTTTTTGGTTGAAATTGATATTTGATTAAATATTCGAGCTTTATTGTTTGGGGTTGTTTCTTATCGCATTATTAATGATTTTGGTTTGCTTTTGGCTAGTTTCAGGATGTTCAGATGTCGATTTGTACTGGATGGCGCTTCCAAAGTATCGATTTGGCTTTCTTGAGGTAAGTATCTTACCTAAACATGGTTGAGGCACTAGTAGCCTGAGTTACTTTTGATAGCTACGTGTTATAAGTGGAGCACATGTGTGGGGTTGAGCCCATGCAGGTGCACTGGGTATTATTCATGCTCGAGTAGTTCTTAGGCTATGATATGCCTTGAGTTGATTGCAAAGTGTTATGCTATGATGGTTTATATTTGTACCCCAATTGTCAGCTATTTGAGCCCTGCTTGACATTACATAGAGGGTAATCTCCTGATTGAACCTGAAAACTGCTATTTTCGTGATGTATTTTCCATATTTGAGTTATGACAACACACTTTGCACATGTGTACACCTTC
The DNA here is from genome assembly GCA_005239525.1 of Nicotiana knightiana. Classification (NCBI taxonomy): domain Eukaryota; kingdom Viridiplantae; phylum Streptophyta; class Magnoliopsida; order Solanales; family Solanaceae; genus Nicotiana; species Nicotiana knightiana. The sequence continues at coordinate 13,343 of ML434444.1, read as the reverse complement.
TCATGTCAGTTATACTAGTCCAGGAGTATGAAATTTGATGTTCATTGATCAAGTATATGTATTCTTACATATATGCTTTCGGTGTGATATGGATTGGACTGGTAGCCCGTGACCATGCCAGGCAGATAAAGATATTGCGCCAGTGACCATGCTGAGAGGATTATGATATTGAGCATGCGATCACGCTGGGAGGATTGTGATATTAAACATGTGACCAAGCCGGTTGGATTGTGATATTAAGCATGTGACCCTATCGAGCATATTGTGATATTGAGCATGTGACCACGCTAGGCAGATGTGATATTCAGCATGTGACAATGCTAAGAGGATTGTGATATTGAGCATGTGACCACGCTGGGTGGATTGTGATATTGATCGTCTAACCATGCTGGGTGGACCCGTGATATTGATCATATGACCAAGCCGAGCGGATTGTAATATGATAGCACATGACTTTTCTATGCAACGTATGGATATGATCCATACCTCTAGGGTCATGCTCTCATGTGTTATCTTGATGGTGTACACGCGGATTGTGAGAACCCGACATGTTTATTGTTTATGTGGGCTTTAGGAAAGCTGATCACTAGTTTGGTTCGGTTATTGAGGTTCTGATGCGGGTCTTAGAGCCATATCGTGATTTCTCTTTGGATAAGGTTGTGCGTCGCAACTGATTGATTTTTGATTACTGCATTTCATCATTACTTGCAATTTCCTTTGTAATTTATCTGATTTATTTGCATATGTTTCCTTGTATGTTGGATTGTTGATCGACTAGAGTACGTTAGGAAATTTGTTTCCACCAAGGTAGTTCTTTCTGTGATTCAGGACATGATCATATTACCATTTTGTACTTGTTGGAATTATGAAATATACCAGTGATTAGCTAGTATCATTTATTATTCTTTTCGCTATTACCTCGCCAAGTTTGTTATGATACTTGCCATATGCATGTGGTCGGTTGTTCTCATGCTGCATTTTTGCAGCTTGCGTGCAAATCTTGGAGCTGAGTTGATGGGGATGATGGGAGGTGGAACTGAAGATGTACCTTCCTTCCGTATATAGATACCACTTGTCCTTTGTAGTTTTAGATTTGAATCATGTTTATGTACATTCCAACCAGATGTTGTATTTATTCCATACCAGCTTTGTAAATATAAGTCGTAGTGGCTCAGGACTTATACTACCAATACTTGGGTTATTGTATGGAAATTCAGTTATTTCCTTTTTAATTTCTTATTATTATTATTAGTTTTGTGTTGACTATTATTTGGCTTATCTAGCGGGTTGGTTTAGGTTCCATCACGACTAGATAAATTTTTGGTCGTGGCAAGTTGGTAACAGAGCTTTAGGTTCATAGGTTCGATGAGACATAAGCAAGTGTCTAGTTGTCTTTTGTGTATCAGTATGATGAAATCCATAACTATCTTTGATAGGCTATAGGGCATCTAGCAAACTTCCTATATTTCTTTCTTATTGTGCGGCTTTGATTCATCTTGAAGATTATATCTTTGATTTCCTTCCTTCCACTCGTATGTTATGTTGATCATTTGATATCAGTTGTGCATCGACGACTTTTGATGGCATGGATGAGGTGCGAGATGTGCTCTCGGTGTTGTGGAGTTTGGCCATTGTAGAGGATTTGACGACAGGTTCAGACCGCAACTTGGGCTTGATAGTTTTATTTGTGTGAGTATGTACATCTGGGCATATATGCCCGATAGGAGTGGGATTGATGGTACAACGAGTGGTTGGATGGCTATATTATGAGTATTATATGACAACAGGATGTGCTTATATGGTACATATATGACGAGGAGGATCTTTTCTTGGGAATGTGAAAGAACTATTAATGCTCAATTTTTGTCTTGATGTGTTATATAGTCTTGAGTTATGACTATGTTACAGATCTTTCAATTGTTCATTTGTGGAATGAAGTTGATTCTTATGTCTTGTTGGTGACTACGGACTTGGGAGGATTTAGTGATTATATAGTGGTTTCGACAATGATAGGGCATAGAGAAATTCTAGTTTGAGGCTAAGCAGGTGGGTTATCTCTTGCAGGATGTTCTGAGGTTGTGTGATCCCTATGATGTTTCTTTCGAGGAGTTTCCTATCTACCAACGAGATGTGTATGTGCTGCAATTTGAGTTCGGATCGCTTGAGGAAGTTCACACGACTGTCACGAGGATGGATATGTGCTTAGCAGAAGATTTGAGTTATTCTATGATTAATGCTACATGAGCTTATGAAGGATTCTGTTGAATTATAATGTGGGACCATGGCATATATGGAGTAAGGTTTTGTGTGTTATACGATGATATTTCTATGGCTTCGAGCCAGGTGGGGGAGTCTGTTATCGATGATTAGGTTGCATGGTCATGTGTTATGTTAGTTTTGGTCTGAGGCATATTTGTGGATCAGTTACAATTTGAAGGGGGATAGTTTCGAGGTTAGTGCGGGGAAACAAAAAGTGACATGTGCATGATGTATTACACTTTATGGATATATAGTGATTCAGATTTGTTATTCGTGGTAGATGTAGTATGCAAGGAGAAGGGATTCACTCGGTCTCTTAAGGTGGGGGTTACTTCTTTAGGTGTTTGTGTGCTAATGGATAACATGTCGTTCGACTCGTATTGGCGAGTCATTGAAGAGTAGAGCCGAGTGGATGACTCTCATGAAGGCTCTAATGAGTTCAAGATTTGTATGTGGTAATTGAGGGTTACCCGGATTTGTGTATGGCTAAAATTTGATAATCCCATTGGATAGTATCGAGAATTGCTGTCACGTCCCGATCTTAGGGAGCGCGACTAGCGCTCACCCGAGATACCCCGGTCAAGCAAACCTACTTGATGCCTTCTACCCAACCTTACCCATGAACAATATAAGAATCAGTCGCAAGATATATAAATTAAAAGAGTCAAGTGCTCTACATTCTTTTCCATTACACAAAGGAGATTCATTTAAAATTTCCAAAATTCACAAGTTTATAATTACGAGCAAAAACATGTTTTCCAAATACTAACACATCTAGTTCTTCATCCAACATTGAAAACCATCTGCAACATGTCTATGGAGCCTTTAAGTATAACAAAGGAATAGTATGGAAGTGCCTGCGATAAGGCATCGGTTATACCTCAAAATACAACGTGCAAAACAAAATGTCATTAGGCCCCGAAGTAGAATAGGGTTGACCAAGTCCGTTAAGTATAGGGTAACAGCTAACGAGGACCAAAGCTTCCCGTTGATGAACCACCATCATCTATTGAAGATGCAGCCCCGGCAAAATGGACGTTAGTGTGTGTGAATAGTATTAGTATTGTAACGACCCAGCCGGTCGTTCCGTGTGACTTACCTCATTTCCCCCATTTCTGCATTTTTCATATGTTGCTAGCCTGTTTATATTGTGTTGGGTCAGTTGGTTTGGGTCCGAAGTAGTCATGGTGAGAATTGAGGCATTTAGTCTCCTAAAGTAGCCTAAAAGTTGAGAAAGTCAGCTGAGAGTTGACTTATTGGTGAACGACCTTGGAATGAGGATTTTATGGCTCGGATAGCTTCATTAGGTGATTTTGAACTTAGGAGTGTGTTCAGAATGAAGTTTTGATTTCCGATGTAGAATTAGGCTTGAATTGGCGAAAGTTAGTTTTTGGCGATTTCCGGTCAGCAGTGGAAAAATAGGCTATCGGGGTCGGAATGGGATTCCAGAAGTTGGAACAAGTCCGTATATGTGTGCAAAATTTTAGGTCAACCGGAGGTGCTTTGGTTGGTTTCGGCGTAGTTGGCGAAATTTTGAAGTTTCAAAGTTCATAGGCTTGAATTTGGTGTAATTTTGATGTTTTGAAAGCTCGACTAAGTTGGAATAATGCTACGGGGTGTGTTGGTATTTTTGGTTGGAGCCCTGAGGGGCTCGGGATTGATTTTGGATGGTTGGCGGAGTTTTGAACTTGGAAAATTGCAGCAAATGGCTGCTGGTGTATGTTTTTGGTGTTGGTCGCACCTGCGGATGGGTAGCCGCAGGTGCGACGTCGCAGGTGCGAAGGGAGGATAGGAAAGAGGAGTCCGCAGGTGTGAAGAGTTGGCCACACCTGCGAAGCCTCAGGTGCAGAGAAGTGGCCGTAGGTGCGAAAATTGGTCCATTAGTGGGATTGCGCAGGTGCGCACCTGGGACCGCAGGTGCAATTAAGTGTCCGCACGTGCGAAATTGCTAGACAGAACAATATAAAAAAGAGGCCTCCGTGTAATTTGATTCATTTCACCACTGTTGCATGTGGTTGGAGCTCATTTGAAGGCAAATTGAAGAAAGAATTCGTTTCTATGCCATTGTTTTCGCATTAGGCTTGTAAATTGAAGGATTAAAGTAGGAAAAGGTTGGGAAGAATGGGTTGAGGATTGGAAATTTCTTTTGACAATTTGGGTAGGTAATTGTGGTCTGATGTGGCATTTTTGGTATGTGTAGAATCGTTGGTGGACGAGGTTTCTAGTGATATAAAATTTATCGTATTTCGAGACGTGGGCCCGGGGCTCGGGTTTAGCCGAATTTCGAGATTCTTGTATAATTTGATGGTTTTCGATTGGGTTGTGTTCCTTTAGTATATATTAATGATGTTAAACTGGTTTTAGCTAGATTTTAGAGCAACCGGGAGCCAACTTGAGGGGCAAGAGCATAGAGGACTTGTGTTGTGGCCGGTAGAGGTAAGTAATGGTTATAATCTTGTCCTGAGGGTATGAAACCCCAGACTTCATATTTCTCACTGATTTTAGAATGGCGCACATGTGGGATGATGAGTATGTGGCGTGCACTGATTTTTTGATCGGACTTGGTCCTCTCCGTGGGAACTATTGAGTTGCCTATTTTACTCAAAACCTTATGTTAAATTATGTTCTAAAGATTGTTGCAATATTTGGGCTATAAGCGGTGTTTGGGGCCTCATGCCGACCTATTTAGACCCCTTGGGGGCTTTTTACTACTTTTTTCCTAACTATTTATTGATGATTTCACGCTGTCACATTGTGCTTACTATTTTCGAAACTCAGCCTGATTTACACTACTTTGAGATTTAAAAAAGATGTTTTGGGTCGACTACACTATTTTACTGATTCGCCCGAGGGGCTTTTCAGAGGTTCTCCTGAGTGAGGTCGAGGGCCTGATTGTGAGGATATGATACACCACGAGGTGGATTGATATTACCGTTAGGGCTGAAGGAGCCCCTCTGGAGTATGCACACACCCCAGTGAGTGCACCGAGTGCCGAGTGCCGAGTGACGAGTGATTAGGAGGCATGAGTGACTGTGAGGTATGCCATAGGGGCTGATTATGAGTGATGGTGAGGTATGACCTAGGAGATGATTATAAGTGACTGTAAGGCATGTCCGAGGGGCTGATTATGATATATGTTTTTGCCCGAGGGGCTACTTATGATTTTACTACTTTCACTTTGAACTCATGAAATATGTTTTTCCCAAGGGGCCTCTTTATGATTTATTTCATTTTCATACTAAATCTTTCGGTTGAAGTTGTTGAAAATATACATTTTTCAAAGGATTTTCTGAAGTTTGTTTTAAGGCATGATGATTTCACATATCTATGTTTATACTGTTGGAAATAAAGGATGTGCATATTGTGAATTGATGACATTGATTTTCATGTGTTTTCTTTCCGCTTAGACTTGATTTATTTTCATTACTACTGAGTTGGCGTACTCACATTACTCCTGTACCCCTGTGTGCAGATTCAGGTGCAGATACCGAGTATTAGCTATTTATTCCGTGCGGAGTCGGAGTGCGGGATATAGAGGTAGTTGTTCAGCGTCCGCAGCATCTCTGTTTTCCCTTCTTGTTGTATCTAGCTATTTATTCAGAGGTTTTGTATTATAATAGTATACCTTTTTGGCTTATCTCTCTCTTAGATGCTCATGACATGTTGGCTCCGGGTTTTGGGATTGGTTGAACTATTATTGGCCTAATGTATTTAGTAAATTCTTTATATTTTATGAAATGCTTGAAATTGGTTGGGATTCTTAAGGAAACTGTAAACATGTGATTATTGGCTAGCCTAGTTCCACGATAGGCGCCATCACGACCGGTTTGGGATTTGGGGTCGTGACAGTTTGGTATCAGAGCCTAGGTTACATAGGACTCAATGGTCATGAGCAGGTTTAGTAGAGTCTTGCGGATCGGTACAGAGACGTCTATACTTATATTCGAGAGGCTGCCGAACTCTTAGGAAACATTTCTATTTTTCTTGAACTCTTTCGTGCTAATCTATTGATTCTTGAAAGATGAACTTACGTTGTTTCATTCTCTCACAGATGGCGAGGACACGCAATACCGATTAGAGTGACCAGACACCAGCTAGACCAGCGAGAGGTCGAGGCCGCAGTCGAGGCTGTGGTAGAGTTAGGGGCCAGCCCGCGCAGCAGCCGGGACAGTATCCCAGGATCCCCCAATCGTTCAGGATCAGGTTCCTGCCGATGATGCTCTAGCGGGACAGGCTCAGGCACCGGTAGTGCCTATTGTTATTCTTGGTCTTCAGGAGACCTTGTCTCAGATATTGACAGTGTGCACCAGTTTTGCTCAGGCAGTCGCCATGTCTTCTACTACCAGCACAACTCAGGCCGGGGGAGGGAATCAGACTCCAGCTGCCCAGACACCTGAGAAGGCTGTACGGGGTATTCAGGCACCGGGAGCAGCCCCACCTCAGCCAGTTGCTCCGGTCCAGGATTATGTGGTCCCTGCTATGCCTGAGGATAAGTAGTGCAGGTTGGAGAGGTTCACTAGACTTCAGCCTCTAACTTTCAGCGGTATAGAGGGCAAGGATGCCCAGGGGTTTCTAGATAAGTTCTAGAGGATACTACGTACTGCGGGTATTTTGGAGACCAGTGGGGTCTCATTTGATACATTTTAGTTTGCGGGTGCTGCCTTTACTTGGTGGATTCATTCGAGAGGCGTAGGCCGGTTGGTTCAGCACCTCTCACATGGCAGCAGTTCTCCACGATCTTTTTGGAGAAGTATGTTCCTCAGTCCCACAGAGAGGAGCAGCGAAGGCAGTTTGAGAAGCTGTGCCAGGGAGAATTTTAGTAGGGTAGGGTTCATTTATTCAGGCGTCCTCAGTCGGCCCGCCCCGCGTATAGTGGTGCATCTTCGGTGCATGGTCCCCGTGGTTTTCAGCCAGGTCGTACTTCATTTGGTGCCCTCCAAGCTCAGAGTGCAGCTCGAGCACCCCCAGTTCAGATTTCTCCTATGCATGAGTCTTCCAGCGACCGTTCGAGTTCTAGGGTTTCTATCAATCCCCGCCTCCAGCTCCAGGGAAATATTTTGAGTGTGGAGAGTTCAGGCACATGTGGAGGCAGTGTTCCCACCGTCCCGGTGGTTCTTCTCAGCAGATGGGTCAGCCCTCGACTTCAGCTCCAGTTACTTTACCACCTACCAGGCAGCCAGGGGTGGTAGTCAGTCAGCCAGAGGCTGCTCTAGAGGGGGAGGTCGAGCAGGGGGAGGTCAGGCCCGCATGTATGCATTTCCAGCCCAGCCAGATGCTATGGCCTCAGATACCGTGATCGCAGGTATTTTCTCAGTTTGTTTTTGAGATGCCTTGGCTTTATTTGACCCTGGTTCTACATATTCCTATGTTTCTTCATATTTTTCCCATTTTCTGGATATGCCCCGTAAGTCTCTAGTCATCTCTATTCACGTGTCGACTCCGGTGGGTGATACTGTTGTAATGGATTGTGTGTATCGGTCGTGCATAATGTCTATTGGGGGTCTGGAGACCCGAGTGGACCTACTGTTACTCAGCATGGTCGATTTTGATGTGATGTTGGGAATGGATTGGTTATCTTCATGTCATGCTATTCTTGATTTTCATGCTAAGACTGTGACCTTAGCTATGCCAGGGTGTCCGAGGGTTGAGTGGAGAGGTTCTTCGGAGTATATTCCTAGCAGGGTGATTACCTACCTGAAGGCTCAGCGCATGGTTGAGAAAGGGTGTTTATATTATCTGCCCTTTGCGAGGGATGTCAGTGGTGAGACTCCCGCTATTGATTCAGTTCCTATGGTCCGTGACTTTTCGGGCATGTTTCCTGTAGACCTGCCAGGCATGCCACCTGAAAGGGATATTGATTTTGGATTGACTTGGTGTCAGGCACCCAGCCTATTTCTATTCCACCTTATCGTATGGCACCAACGGAGCTAAAGGAATTGAAGGAGCAGCTTCAGGAACTCCTAGATAAGGGGTTCATACGGCCTAGTGTGTCACCTTGGGGTGCACCTATGTTGTTCGTAAAGAAGAAGGATGGGTCCATGCATATGTGTACTGATTATTGGCAGCTGAACAGAGTTACGGTGAAGAACCGGTATTCCTTGCCTCGTATTGATGACTTGTTTGACCAGCTTCAAGGAGCTAGAGTGTTTTTCAAGATTGACTTGAGATCTGGGTATCATCAGTTGAAGATTCGGGATTTTGACATTCCGAAGACTGCTTTCAGGACCATATATGGTCATTATGAGTTCTTGGTTATGTCATTTGGGCTGTCCAATGCCCCAGTTGCGTTCATGCAATTGATGAACAACGTGTTTCACCCTTTCCTTGATTCTTTCATCATTGTGTTCATTGATGACATCCTGGTTTATTCTCGTTGTCAGGAAGAGCATGCTCAGCATTTGAGAGTTCTGTTACAAAGGTTGAGGGAGGAGAAACTTTATGAAACATTCTCCAAACGTGAGTTTTGGCTTGGTTGAGTAGCTTTCTTGGGGCACGTGGTGTCTAGTGAGGGTATTCAGGTTGATCCGAAGAAGATAGAGGCGGTGCAGAGTTGGCCTAGACCATTTTCAGCTACAGAGATTAGGAGTTTCCTTGGTTTGGCGGGATACTATCGTCGCTTTGTTGAGGGATTCTCTTCTATTGCTTCGCCTTTGACCATATTGACTCAGAAGGGTGCTCCATTCAGATTGTCTGATGAGTGTGAGGAGAGGTTTCAGAAGGTCAAGTCAGCTTTTACCACAGCTCCGGTACTAGTTTTGCCTACTGGTTCGGGTTCTTACACAGCCTATTGTGATGCTTCTAGAGTTGGTTTGGGAGCGGTATTGATGCAGGAAGGTAGGGTGATTGCTTACGCGTCTAGACAGTTGAAGGTGCACGAGAAGAATTATCCACTGCACGATCTTGAGTTAGCTGCTATTGTTCATGCCTTGAAGATTTGGCGGCATTATTTGTATGGAGTGCAGTGTGAGATATTCACTGATAATCGTAGTTTGCATTATTAGCTGAGGTAGAAGGACTTGAATTTGCGTCAAAGGAGATGGTTAGAGCTTCTCAAGGATTATGACCTCACTATCTTATATCATTCGGGGAAGGCCAATGTAGTGGCAGATGCCCTAAGTCGCAGAGCAGAGAGTTTGGGGAGTCTAGCCTACCTTTCAGTAGCAGAGCGGTCATTAGCCCTTGATGTTCAGGACTTAGCGAGTCAGTTGGTGAGATTGGATCTATCAGAGCCCCCGCGGGTATTGGCTTGTGTAGCCTCCAGGCCTTCTCTTTACGATCACATTAGAGCATGCTAGTATGATGATCCACATTTGCTTGTTCTTCAGGACAGGGTCCGTCGCGGTGATGCCATGGATGTGGTTATTGGTGATGATGGGTTCATGAGGATGTAAGGCCGAATTTGCGTGCCCAATGTAGATGGGCTTTGAGATTTGATTCTAGCTGAGGCCCATAGTTCGCGATATTCCATTCATCCGGGTGCCGCAAAGATGTATCAAGATTTGAGGCAGAATTATTGGTGGAGGAGGATGAAGAAAGATATTGTTGAGTTTGTGGCTCGGTTTCTCAACTGTCAGCGGGTCAAGTATGAGCACTAGAGACCAGGTGGATTGCTTCATAGATTTGATATTCCAGAGTGGAAGTGGAGCGGATCACCATGGAATTCGTAGTTAGACTCCCACGAATTTCGAGGAGGTTTGATGCTATATGGGTTATTGTGGATCGGCTGACCAAGTCCGCGCACTTCATACCTGTTGGTACTACTTATTCTTCGGAGCGGTTAGTTGAGATTTATATCAGGGAGATTGTCCGGTTTCATGGGGTTCTAGTTTCTATCATTTTCGACAGCGATACTCAGTTCACATCCCAGTTCTGGGGAGCCGTACAGAGAGAGTTGGGTACTCAGGTTGAGCTGAGCGCAGCGTTTCATCCTCAGACCGACGGGCAGTCGGAGCGTACCATTCAGATTTTGTAGGATATGTTGCGTGCTTGTGTGATTGACTTTGGTGGTTCATGGGACCAATTTCTGCAACTAGCGGAGTTTGCGTATAATAACAGCTATCAATCGAGTATCCAGATGGCTCCATATGATGCTTTATATGGTAGGAGGTGCAGATCCCCAGCTCGTTGGTTTGAGTCGGGCGAAGCTAGGCTATTGGGCACAGACTTGGTTCAGGATACGTTGGGCAAGGCAAAGTTTATTCAGGAGCGCTTGGGCTGAAGGAGCCCCTCCGGAGTCTGCACACACCCCCACTGAGCGCACCGAGTGTCGAGTGCCGAGTGCCAGGTGACGAGTGATTGGGAGTCATGAGTGACTATGAGGTATGCCCGAGGGGCTGATTATGAGTGATGGTGAGGCATGCCCGAGGGGCTGATTATGAGTGACTGTGAGGCATGCCCGAGGGGCCTATTATGATACATGTTTTTGCCTGAGGGGCTACTTATGATTTTACTACTTTCACTCTGAACTCATGAAATATGTTTTGCCCGAGGAGCCTCTTTATGATTTATTTCATTTTCATACTAAATCTTTCGGTTAAAGTTGTTGAAAATATAAATATTTCGAAGGATTTTCTGAAGTTGGCTTTAAAGCATGATGATTTCACATATCTATGTTTATACTGTTGGAAAGAAAGGCTGTGCATATTATGAATTGATGACATTGATTTTCATGTGTTTTCTTGCCGCTTAGACTTGATTTATTTTTATTACTACTGAGTTGGCGTACTCACATTACTCCCCGCACCCTTGTGTGCAGATTCAGGTGCAGATACCGAGCATTAGCTATTTATTCTGCGCGGAGCCGGAGTGCGAGATATAGTGGTAGTTGTTCAGCGTCCGCATCATCTCTATTTTCCCTTCTTGTTTTATCTAGCTATTTATTCAGAGATTTTGTATTATAATAGTATATTTCTTTTGCTTGTCTCTCTCTTAGATGCTCATGGCATGGTTCCGGGTTTTGGGGTTGGTTGAACTATTATTGGCCTAATGTATTTAGTAAATTCTGTATATTTTATGAAATGCTTGAAATTGGTTGGGTTTCATAAGGAAACTGTAAACATGTGATTATTGGCTAGCCTAGTTCCACGATAGGAGCCATCACGGCCGATTTGGGATTTGGGGTCGTGAGAAGTATGTGAAGCTAAATATCCTCTTTGGAAATAAAATGACAATATATGAAGGGGAATACCATGTAAGCAATATGTATCAATCAATAATATCCAAATGCCAAGTTAAAACATAACAATTTTCAAAATACGAATATAATATTATTATTGGTTGGGAGATCATCAGCCCCAACATACCACCATGATTTTAGCACGGAGTTTGAGTCCGATCACCCCTGATCGGCTAGGCCGTCTCTCCACGAACAATGTGGATTGACATGGTGATATGAGAAAAAACGTTGATACCAAGAGTAGTAACCACTATGCACGAGGCAAAGCGTCCAATCTCCACCCGATCGGCTAGGCCGCCTTCCCACATATGACGTGTGGATCGACTTCATCACTTCTAATTCATAGCTATCATCAATCACATACTAATTAAGGGGAATAATCTCATCACATCAATATTTTAATATCATCCCAACTAAGGGGAATAATCACAATCCACTTCTACACCAACACATATAGTTTTGGGTGTAGGATGTTTCGACCCACCCTTCCTCGATTCACTAATGATACTCCCAAATACATTTCTTTTGTTTTGCACACAAGGAAAACAAAAGTGGAAATACATTCACCTCATAACATTTTCCCCATATATAGCTTCATTAGTACTTTGAACCATTCACAACATCATTATTTCCTTGGCTCTCTTGACCATACGTATGATTCTTCATTCATGGCACGTTAGTCGTATTTCATATTTCACACATTCATTTATTTACTTTCAAGGATCATCATCATAAACATTGTCACACCTCTTTTTTCCGACACAACACTATTACAAGGTTGAGTTAGAAGAGTTTTTCCAATCAAAGTAATATTTTGAAAAGGGATTATTTATTATTTGGAGTCGCCACTTGGAATTGAATTTTGGTATTCCAAGTCACCTTTTATTTGAATCCCCTTTCAAACACATGGTATGACTCTTATTTCATGGTCTACGAAAACAGAAGACTGAGTACGGAATTCTGTTGACCGAGGGGAAGGTGTAAGGCACCCCTCGAGTCCTGTGGTTCTAGCACGGTCGTTTTATTGACTCATGTAAGGCTTAAATTAATTTTCAGCTATTCTTATATTATGGATTGTGGGTTATGTATTACCTCTTAATTAATTATTATATTTTATTAATTGTGTTTACCAAGATGCGGTACGCATACAAGGTATTCTTCTTTAAAGTTGGATGTTAAAGCAAGATACGGAATGTCCACATAGTTGTAACATAATTATTTTTATTTAAAGGCGTCGAGACGCGGAATGCGCACATGATCCTTTTACTATTTAAGCATATCAATCCTAGGTTCGGGTATGAACACATGGGCTAATATTCAAAGTACATCTAAAGTTTTTCTAGCGTAATTAGAGTATTACATTCATTCGTCTATTTCATATACGTGATATTTATTTATGTACCTTTTCTTTTACCTATTGCTATAGTCTTGAGTTAACTCGTAATTCATCTCGCTTTCTCATAATTTTTAGTACTCTTGAATTATTTACTATTAAAAGTGTTTGAATTGATTAACTAATTAATTGCTTTGGTGTGCAAGACTTGATTATTAAATTTAAGTTATTTTACAAAACCAATCCTTGGCATACTTAATTTCTCACCGATTTAAGCTAAATCTTTCATTCTTTGTAAATAATTCAAACCTAAACTTACTAAAAAGAATTAAGAGAAACTACAATTGAATTACTTAATATGCTACCGATGCTAATTACTTTCTAAAGATTTAAAACTAAGAATTAAGCAAAGAAGTAAAATGAACTAGCTAAGTTTTTACATTGAAGGTAAATAAGCAAAGAAAGTAAAAGTACAATTTCTATATTGAAGGTAATATATATTTTTTTTTTTACCATGCAAAATTAACAGTTTTTTTTAAGGACTAAATGGAGTGTATATATATATATATATATATA